>JAEMWC010000016.1:2462500-2491813 GCA_016490735.1 Pachyseris speciosa | reverse complement strand
ATATATATTATATATATAAATATATATATATATATATATATATATATATATATATATATTATATATACTATATATACCCCTGCCTGGCAAGGAATAACAGCAAATGGAGTACATGAAACGACAAATTCCCAATTAGAACAATTAACAAAAACAACACCCGCGTGCATAAGTAATATTGAAAAGCCCGAGGCCCTAGAAACTGAGAAAAAAAAGGTGTTTTAGGTGCTCCATGTTGTTGTCAGGCAAATAAACGCTGGCGTAAAACGAGAGTCAGCGAAAACATTTGACTAAAAGATTTCCTTAATATATAAGCCTGGATTACCAAGGGTAAGAATTGAATCTATCTGCAAGCAAAGTCCAGGCATTTTCCTGGCCATTTTACAAAAACTCAAGTTCTGGAGTCTAGCCCGGTTTTGAAAAGGTCAGCTATATAGCTCCAGGGAATGAGGGGCCAACTGGGGCAATTTTAGTGCCGGTGAGCTCAGCTGATGACAGTGAGCTCCCGAGCCCCTTGAAACTGCAAAGGGGTCGATTTGGCTGAGACATCTAGCTGGATTTTTCAAACAGGGTCAGTCATTTGTGATTTTCACCGCCGATTCCGGTGGAACTTGCTGCCTCCGGGCAGCAAGTTTCGGGGTAATGCGGCCGATGAATTTTGAGGGGGGGTTCCGTCAAGGCGGGTGCAGGGCACTCAAGAGGGACAGGGCTACAAGACCATCTGCATTTGAGCTGGCCAGCTCTTAAAGCAGGGGGATAGGCCAGCTCAAACTTTGGCCTTGTGATGTTGGTTTTTCTATTGTTAATTAATTTTCTGACTTTATTGCCTGCAGGACTGCAGCTGCATGAATGGCTGAGTGTTGGGAATTTTGACCAACAGGCACACCGGGCTGGCAGGCCTGCAACAAAGGCATGAGCTGGTAAGAATTGAATCTATCTGCAAGCAAAGTCCAGGCATTTTCCTGGCCATTTTAAAAAACTCAAGTTCTGGAGTCTAGCCCGGTTTTGAAAAGGTCAGCTATATATATATATATATATATATATATATATATATATATATTATATATATATTAATATATATATATATATATATATATATATACCCCTGCCTGGCAAGGAAATAACAGCAATGGGGTACATGAAACGACAAATTCCAATAGAACAATAACAAAAAACACCCGCGTGGCATAAGTAATATAAAAGCCCGAGGCCCTAGAAACTGAGAAAAGAAGGGTGTTTTTGGTGTCCATGTTGTTGTCAGGCAAATTTAACGCTGGCGTAAAAACGAGAGTCAGCGAGAAAACATTTGACTAAAAGATTTCTTAATATATAAGCCTGGATTACAAGGCGTAACAGCGACATCACAGTACAGGTAGGGGCAAATGTGTGGCTGCATGTATAACATAGGTAATATGAAAAGCCCCGAGGCCCTAGAAACTGAGAAAAGAAAGGGTGTTTGGGTGGCTCCATGTTGTTGTCAGGCAAATTAACGCTGCGTAAAACGAGAGTCAGCGAACATTTGACTAAAAGATTTCCTTAATATATAAGCCTGGATTACCAAGGCCTAACAGCGACATCACAGTACAGGTAGGGGCAAATGTGTGGCTGCATGTATAACATAGCTCAATCTATGAAAATCTAATTAGGGCAAGAACCCATTTCCTCGAAACTGGCGAGAAACAATGTATGCTCGATGGCGGTGCGTGTGATTAGTGTCAGCCAACTGTAAGTTTCATCATTGTTATTTAAATACGTTGACACAAACTGACGGAGTTACGCGCATGATTCCCTCAGTTAATAGCTCTGGCTTGCCATGGAGGGTAAGCGTCGTTCACACGTTCGGAAGTAGAGAGAGAAAATCCCGGAGGGTTAATCGCCCGCACTATTGCTACAAAGCTTGCACCACTTATTTTTACTGAACAACACTGCTTGCATTCAGCTTTGCATTGTGTTTGGTTCCTACAACTATATGTATAACATAGCTCAATCTATGAATTTCTATAATTAGGGGGAAGCCCCCCATTTCCTCGAAACTCGTGACAATTAATTGATGTTTTGATGGCTGGTAGGCATGATTAGTGTCTCACACAAACTGACAGAGTTAAGTGCATGATTCTCTCAGTTAATAGCTCTGGCTTGGCATGGAGTGAAAGCGTCGTTCGCTCGTTCGGTAGTACAAGAGAGAAATCTCGGACGGTTACCCTTTTGCATGAAAGAGAACTATCAATCCCTAATGAATCCCATCCATTATTTCTTTCAAACTTGGGTAATAACTTGGTGCCGGCCAAGGCAGCTGTATCCGTTATTAAAAGTGAGGGGGCGGGGGTTTCAGAGCGTCTAATCTCCGCACTATTGCTACAAAGCTTGCACCACTATATTTTACCGAATAACATTGCCTGCATTGGTTTTGGTTCCCACAAACTCTATGTATAACATAGCTCAATCTATGAATTTCTAATTAGGGGCAAGTCCCCATTTCCTCGAAATCGCGAGAAACAATGGATGTTTTGAGGGCTGGTGGGTATGATTAGTGTCTCACACAAACTGACAGAGTTAAGTGCATGATTCCTTCAGTTAATAGCTCTTGCTTGGCATGCAGTGAAAGCGTCGTTCACACGTTCGGTAGTACAGAGAGAATATCTCGGAGGGTTACCTTTCGCATTAAAAATCACTATCAATCCCTAGTGAATCCATTAGTTCCATAGAACTTAGATAACAAATTGGTGCGGGCCAAGGCAGCTGTACCTTTATTAATAAAGTGAGGAGGTGGCGGGTGTTTCAGGGAGTCTAATCTCCCGCACCATTGCTACAAAGCTTGCACCACTTATATTTTACGAATAACATCGCCTGCATTGTGTTTGGTTGCTACAAACTGTAGGAATTTGTAATATCTCGTCAACGTGGCTTTGTTGAAATCATTACGATGAGGGGAGGCGTAGGGTAGGGCAGAGAAAGGAAGTGGGTCAGAACTCCCTCTTTCCTTCCATCCCTTATAGGCTCCCGCCTCTGTTTTTCCACCCTGGCTCATTCCAACGCACTGTTCCTGTCAATACAGTTACAGGTAACTGATCGACAGTAACTTTTTCCCCCTTCTTCTATTCCTTATAGGTTCCTGCCATTATATTTTGCTACCCCTGCTCCTCCTTCTTGTCTTGTCCCTCTCAGCGCACTTTTCCAGGTACCCGGAAGTAACTTAGTTAACTTCATTATTGTACCCTCTGGTTATTTTGAGTTGGGTACAATTACTGTGAGCAATGATTCAAAACTGCATTATGAAAGCAAACCGAAACATAATTGTTATTATTATTTTCTTTCTTTCTTTTAATAGTTCAACAACAACTTATTAATCAAAAAAGAGATCACATTTAGCCAGTGTGAAGTTAGTCGAAGCAAAGCACTGTGTTAATATATTAACATATGAAAAGATTTCCCCGCAATAGCCTCCATCTCATGCTAGATCCAGTTTCAATACCGAAATACGGATATTGTCTAAGCACTACTTACTATGGTCTAAGTGCAGTCAAGAGACATAAATATTCGTCACTTTCAATATGGCGGCGTTTGTTTACGTTTTACCACGCGTTAGGTTTGGCACAATTTGTGACGCATCGAGGTCTGCAATGATCTCAATATTTAGTGAGATGGGCGTTCATTTTGATGGCATTGTCCAAAGTCGATCAGAAATGTCGTGGTAAAGCTTCCTTATGTATTCCAAATCGATCTGCTGCCACACTCTCTGGATCGCGCACGGAAGAGGTCATTCTTGGCCGCGATATTTGCGGTGGATTCTTGTAACTGTCTCTTGATGTAGAGCCAGATATTCTCTATTATTATCGAATTTGGAGAACTCTGCTGGCCACTTCATGAAGGTTATTTCGTTTTCATCTTGTGATTTTCTGCAGCAGACTATTACTGGCCACAGATTATTTCTAGGATGTCAATGTACTTAGCGGAGTTAATGATGTCTTTTATAGCAGTTGAAGTTTCCAACACCGTCATAGCAAATACATCCCCAAAAGGGTCATCAAACTTATTTTCGTTCAGGGCGAGATCAGATGAGGTGTGGATTGTATTTTTCGCCGTCTTTTCGCCAAATTTAAACACGGTTGGTTGCACCGAGCACAATATGACTTTCGTCGGTAAATACAACTTTTCTCCAGTACTCGTCTACTGTGCGATTTTTTCGCCCTTTTACACCAGCTTACTCGCTTTTTGCGATTTACTTCCGAAACACCACTTTCATTTTCGCCGACCTTCGTTTATATTCTTCTGAGTGCAGAACCCTTTGCACAGCTTTCTTGCTGAAAGTTTGTGCTTTGTACGTACCCGTTAAGCTTCGTTGTAATGTCCTGGGCCCGGTTGTTCAAAACCGCGATTAGCGCTAATCGAGGATTAAATTGCTAAATCGAAGATTAAAAATTTATTCTGCGATTAGATCGCGTTACTCAAAGCCCGATTAGCGCTAATCTGACTTTAATCGGTGGGTTAAATTTAATCCTCCTCCGGAGTAGGATTATCTCACTAATCGGTCGATTAAACTGGAAACAAAATGGCCGACTTGTTGTTTCACCTCCCACGCGTGCAACAAAGACGGCCACGAAGTTATCGGTATAACAATAGTTTATATAATAATAATAATAATAATAATAATAATAATAATAATAATAATAATAATCACTTTATTTAAGTCTCAAATGTATTTAGCCGAGCACAGATGCTCTACTAATTGGGGAGACTAAATCAATTCAACTCTAAATAAATGAAATGAAATGAAATGTTGGTTTTGGGGAGAGGGCAAAACCGGAGTACCCGGAGAAAAACCTCTCGGAGCAGAGTAGAGAACCAACAAACTCAGTCCACTTATGACGCCGAGTCCGGGAATCGAACCCGGGACACATTGGTGGAAGGCGAGCGCTCTCACCACTGCGCCAACTCTGCTCCCCCTTTACTCGCTTTTAGCGATCAAGAGCTTCGGGCTCGTTATAGGTTCGGTACATCGTCGATTGAATACATTACAAACCTCTTAGAGGTGGATTACGAAGGAAAACGAAGCGTGGTCACGCTTTGAAACCAACCAATCAAGTGCTGATAGCACTACGATTTTATGCGAGCGGCAACTTTCTGCAAGTCATCGGCGATACTATTGGTGTGGACAAGTCCACCGTTTCACGGGCAGTCCATGACGTTTCTCAACTGTTATCCACCAAGCAAAGCGAGTTCATAAAGTGGCCAACAACTGCATCCGCCATCAACGAAAACAAGAACGGGTTTTACCGGAGGAGACGGTCGCCAGGGATAATCGGTTGCATCGATGGGACGCACATCCGCATAATTGCACCAAGCAAGGATGAAAGCGACTTTGTTAACCGGAAAGGGTTTCATTCTGTCAATGTGCAAGGGGTTTGCGACCACAAAGGTGAGTTTTCGGTGGCGTGACTCACTTTGTAAGCTTAATTAACATTGTGTTGACTAATTCCAACGAGGAAAATTTTCTCGCCGATTTTTTTGCGTTTTGCGTGAAATGTTTTTGGGAATTTGGATTTCAGACAAGGTTCAGGCCGCATGTCACGTACAGTAAGCTATACTTGTATTCACAGCACAACACGGTGATGTACATGTAGACGTGTCAGTAAACTTAATATATGTTTATCATCTCCGGGACAAATGAAAGCCGTTACCCTCGGCGGTCCGCATTTTTAATATGGTTTGTTTTTTTTCTTCGAGATGTGAAGTACGATAGTCCGGGTGAGTGTTTTGTTTTGTTTCCACTTGGCATTTTTTTTATCTTTTGTATTTCACAAGCAGCATCTCCTTCTTTTACAGAGACCAAAATTGAATTGGAAAACCCGTAAAATTCGTGGAAATTCTATCCCACAAAAGTTTAATGCCACACACAGTATTTCGTACGAAGGTGAAAGGATGGCACAGATTTTTTTTTAGTGGAAAGGGGGATGGGGGTTTGGCAATTTTTTTTCAAGTATTTCGTCTTATGAATTTGTGTTTTGGCTATACAATGGCAAAAGAGAAAACAATTCTACTAGAATTGGAATACTTTTTTTTTTTTTCGGTATGTTTACAAATATTGTTGCCGCTGGCCTGGTAAACACATGATAGCCATGTCTTCAACACATCATCACTGTGCACATACCTGGAGACAAACCACCATTCTTTAGATGATGGGATCCTGTTAGGAGACTCAGGTTATGCATGCAGCCCATACCTGATGACACCTTATCCTTCCCTTCAACAGCTGCACAGGAATGTTACAACACAGCCACACAAAAGACAAGAGTGATTGTGGAGCAAACCTTTGGACGGTGGAAGAGAAGATTTCATGTCCTCCATTCTGAAATCCGAATGACACCTGAAAGAGTCTGCATTGTAATCGGGGCTTGTGCTGTACTGCACAATATTGCAGTTCTCTTAATGAGCCAATGGATGATGATCCACTTGACTATGATCCAGAAGGAATTGAACCTTACAATGGCCCGCAGAGAGGCCTTGCAATGCGAGACCACATTTGCAATACTTACTTTGCATGAGATACAGGTTAATGCATGTGTGAAAGCTCAATAAATGTATTTATTACATCCATTTTGAAATCATTGGTGATCCTTGCAATCTGATTGGTTCTCAACAGTGTGATTTATTCACAAATTGCAAACATTTTTTGCTCTAAAATCACATCCTTTCTTTAACTCATCAAAATGAAATGAAACAATACTAAGTTATCAAATTTCATTGATAAAAAATAGTAAATACTAACAACAAAAACTGTGTGATTCAAAATGGGTGTAATAAAGTGGTAATTAAACTTCATGTTGTGCAATTTTTGGTCTGAAATCATACTTGTGATTTCAAAATCATACTCGCACTGTGTGCTCGTTCGATTTGAAATCATGCGTATGATTTCAGACCAAATTGCACTCCACTCAGTTCAATTTCCATTATTAATTACAAGACAAGAATGATTTCATTTGTCAAATAGAAAAAGAAAAAATAGAAATGAAAACAATTGGACAAGTTTTGTGATTATCACTATTGCCAATTTGATTTTCACATTAAAGCTGTTGTGTGGTGTTCCATGTTATGTTCGCATGGAAGCTAACATCACATGGAACACTAGACAATAGGGAGGGGAAATTTTAATACATTTTACTCTGGAATCAGACTTGCTTAAAAAATAGCAACCCCATTATAAGGTTAGCAAATGCCCTACAGCTGCACTTGAAATTTGTAAAGGACTTTTCTTCCATAACTTGGATACATATTTTCGGACGAATTATGCAAATGTCTCACTGGCTCTTTCCGCCATCTGTACTATTTTTAGCCTTTTGCAAGGTGGGTACCATTGGAGGCAATCAAAACAAGTGGTGATTTGCTTGCTGGACTGTTCGAAAGCAGTGTATTGACTTGGAATCTTTTCAGCTGCCTTTCCTCCAGTTCTGAGTTTGAATTTCAAACTGTAAATAGAAAGAACTGAGGCTCAAGGAAACACTCAACAGTTAAACAGTGGAAATCCATTAGCTTTTAGCCAAGGAATCCCTCTTTGAAGGCAGATCGAGGGTTTATCATGGCAAATATTCCTTTAATACTCCACATGTTTTACAATGAACTTATCTCACAGACGTTTTTGATTACAGCCTGTATGTACATATTTTTTTGATAAATAATTATAAATAATTCATGTATATTAAATTTTTGTCTCAACAAATGTTGTGTGTCCAAAATCATAAACTGGGAATGAACAATAATTTAATATCTGGAAAAAAAAAATACAAAACCAACACATAAACACATGTGAAATCCCAAATATATAACTTTACAGTGTTCATTAAAATATCGCCGACCGGTTAGCTCAGTGGTAGAGCACCGGACTAGCGTGCGGGAGGTCGCGGGTTCAAACCCCGCCGGACCAACACTTAGGGTCTTTAAATAATTGAGGAGAAAAGTGCTGCCTTTGTAATAACATCTGCAAATGGTTAGACTTTCTAGTCTTCTCGGATAAGGACGATAAACCGTAGTCCCGTCTCACAACACTTCTACCTTATAATCTGTGGGACGTTAAAGAACCCACACACTGTTCGATAAGAGTAGGGGACGTAGTTCCCGTGTAGTGGTCTATCTCTACCTTTCATCTGTCTTTGACATTCATGTGTGGGTTGGGTGGGTGGGTGAGATCAAATATGGACTGATAGCGGCAGCCAGAGGCGCCTTTACAGGCTGACGTGTCGATCTCACCCCAGAGAAGCACTGTAAACTATCCCTGAAAAGCCCCGACGGGAGAGGATAAGTAAGAATGTATGTATGTATGTATGTATCGCTATATTCAGTTTAGGATGTTTTCTTTATCTGAATCGTCCATTTGTTTGCTGAGGAGACCAGACCAATTTCCATCTTAAGCTTTCTTTTCTTTAATTCAAGCACTCCTGCTGAAGCTGAAGTGCCCTGTGCTGCTGTTTGAGCACATCAGCTTGAGAAATTATTCGCTTTTTTGGGTGGTGGCAATGGGAACAATCTTCAACTTGCAGAATAACTGCGTTGTCGGAGAGACCAAGTTCCATTGCATCTTCGGATGAAACTGTTGGAAAAGCTTGTTGGTGTAGATCTTCAACTTCTGCTGCATCCGCTTCAGCTGGTTCTGCTGTAGTCAACAACATGAAAATTGTGTATACATTGTATTCAACAACAGACATTTGAACTCTTATAGCTCTATCTGTATATAAACAAACCCAATTACTACATGTAGTTATCCTAACATACAATAACAAAATAACCCCTATCAGTACTGATATAAATGTAAACTTGATTTTGAAAGAGTCAGCGAGTTGGGAGTTGGGAGAAACAGAGTGACCACAAGAAATTTTAAATTAAATTGGGCCGCGAAAACTTAGCTTTCATTGAACCAAGTTTTAAGTTGGACTTGTTGAACAAAATACAAAAGAGCAAACTACAACAAGCCTAAATTGTATCTGAAGCGGGAATTCAAGCTAACGTAGAAAATTATTTTGGAATAAATGAACACTCGCAAAGTTTTGTTAGCAACAAATTATCAAAAAGAAAGCAAAATAAACAAGGCTATCAGATTGCGACACGTTGTAAGGGTCGTCACGCAACGCTTCTCCCGTAGTGCAATAAAAATTTTACCTGGATTTGTCTCGAAGCCGGAAAGGCCGGTGAATGACGTAGTTTCTTTGAATATTTCAATAATCTTGGCTGTGCCAGCTGATGGCTTTTTAGGGGCCGGACCTCCCCCGGTCTTCCTTTGTTCTTTGCCGAAGGCTGAAAATTCTTTCTTCGCTGCGGAGGTCATGTTTTTCCACTTGTCCCTTACTTCTTGCACAGTCCGGTAGGCCACCCCTACAGCGTTTACCGCCTCTGCTATCTCCTGCCACGCAGCATTTTTATTTCCGTTTGTAACGCTATCGGAAAATTTGGACCTAATTAGGTCCAACTTTTCCTCCTCTCTTTCTGTCAACACAGTTATTTCGGAGTCGGACCAATATTAGTTTTGCGTGGCCGCCTTTGTTTTCCTTGTTGCATTTGCGACGATTGCGAAACAGTGGTAACATTGGACGCCATGTTGGAAACCATCACAGTGCCAACTAAAGGAAAATTGCATTATGGGATACTTGACGCCGATTTGCGAAGTTAATCGGCGATTAACAAATCGGCTCTCTAATCGGGTTTTGAACAACGCTCTCCGTTCCGCCGATTAACTAACCCGGTGTTAGTGATTTTAATCTCGGAATAGCCCTAATCGGAGATTAGTTTAATCGCGGTTTTGAACAACCGGGCCCTGATGTTTAGTCGTCTGTTCGCTTTAACCAGACGAAGTAAAGCGTTTCTATCTGTGTTTCTGAATTTCTTTTCCCTTGCACTTCGCTTCAAATTCTCCACCGCGCCAGTCCTGTTAATTTGTAGTTGCGTAGAACGCTTGTGATAGTCGTTCTTGGAATGTTCAGCAGTCTTGACAGTTCAGCTTTATTGTTCACTGATTCTGTCAGTGCAACAATCAATTCCTTCGTTTCTGTGGTTAGTTGAACACTTTTTCGGCTCATAGTAGTTGGAATAATATTATTCAAATTAAAACATAAAAAGTTATCAACCTTTACATCAACACAACTCGACGTCTCGACGGTAAGGAAAAGCTACAAACCGCTTTTAATGAATTTCTGTCGCGAGCTTTGCAACCGTTTTTTTCGACCTTTTGGTAAGTCTCTTGTATGTTTATATTTTCAGTGATTCAGTTCCCGCCTAAACAGACAAATGGCGCGGCCTGTCTCAGGTTTTCCCGCACCTTTAGTGTACAAACGGGGGTCAAAATTTTTAAATTCGCACGCCATTTTCGAAAGTGACGAATTGAAGGGATTTGAAGGAAAGATTCCAGCACCCGGCAAATAGCCTGACTTCTTGCTGTATACCGTAAAAGCTCTGTAAAGTGGATTTCGCAAGAGGAATAAGAGCGACTATTACAAAGTCTCATGTCCCAAAGGACGGGGGGCTTTTTTAGAGATGGGGGGGGGGGGGGTGTTATTACTCGGGAAAGGAATGTGGTTCGGTTTTCAGCAGCCGTTAGTGGCGAGGAACGTTGCGTGACGAGACAAAGAACGGCTGCCTAGGACACTAGTCATTTTGTTGGTTCGTAATATACCCGTGAGTGATGGAGATGTGGAAATGAATAAATGAAAATCATATTTGATGACAAATAAATTAGCCAATCAGCGCGCGAGAATGTTGACAGTTACTGTTTAAAGTTAATTTGACAGAGCAGTGATATAAATCCTTTGGTCATCAGAGAAACACATCATATGCTCCGCTCGCTTTCTTTGGCTCCAAAGTAAAATGGCGACAAGAAACTTTGCCGCAGATGCCAGCCAAAAATCACATGAAGACCATTATTGTTTAAGAAAATTGGCTACAGGAAGAAATAACCAGCAGCTGACTTTCCTCATGGCACTAAACCTTTGTGTGTCCGTTACCACGTTTCTGGGGAATGCTCTGATCCTAGCTGCCCTTCACAAAGAGTCTTCGCTTCATCCGCCGTCCAAACTATTGTTTCGTAACCTGGCAATTACTGATCTCGCTGTTAGTGTCATTACAGGGCCGATAAATGTCTCTTATTTGATATCTGTGTTGAATGAAGAATGGAATATTTGTCGCCTCTTAGCTGGAAGTGTTCATATCACAGGCTATAGATTGTGTATGGTGTCACTGTTAACCCTGACCGCAATAAGCGTGGACAGACTTCTCGCTCTGTTGTTAGGGATTAGATACAGACAAGTTGTAACTTTAAAGCGAATCTATATAGCTGTGATCGTTTTTTGGCTTGTGTCCACTATCTGTTCCACAGTGTTCCAGTGGACTCATCATATAACCTTATGGCTTGGCTACATTAGGGCCATTTATACGGGAGAAAATAAGACGCGTCTTATGTAAGACGCGACTTAAATAAGACGCGAATTGATCGTATAAATGGTACAAAATAAGCGTTCGCGTCTTATTTAAGTCGCGTCTTACATAAGACGCGTCTTATCTTAGAACAGGGTTTTCAGCTGTTCTTATTTTGTCCGCGTCTTCATTAAGACGTGAACTTCCTCGTATAAATGGTTTCGCGTCCTAAATAAGACGTGAACTGCAAGTGCGCTTGCATAAAAACAACAGAAACATGAGCTTGTCTTATGATTAGATAGCGTAATTGGATCATGTGCAAAGCGTTGCAAACTGAGGTGGCCGGGAGAGCCAAAAATGAATTCAGCACCTTCCTTCTTTAACCTGCCATCAGTCGCACCAATCCGTATATCGCTTTCTTCCGACTCTTCTCGGATTTCTGTTGATTTCTTTGTATGCTACGGCGTGGTCTTCATAAGAAAAAAATCTCTGAGAAATAACAGGACAGCACGCTTTGTTTCTTGCTACAGCGTTCCATCTTGGCGTGTAAGCGAGGCTGTATCAAAAATAAGACGCGAAACCATTTATACGAGATCTTCGCGTCTTATGTAGGACGCGAAGGTATAAACGGTACAGTTCGCGTCCTATTTAAGTAGCGTCTTAGATAAGACGCGTCTTATTTCCTCCCGTATAAATGGCCCTATTGTTCAATCACTGGGTTTAGTTAGCTCAGTCTTCTGTTACACAAAGATTTTCTTTACTCTCCGTCGTAACCAAGTTCAAGCGCCAGGACAACAAGCTCTAAACGTTCTACCGAACAGAACGCGATACAAAAAGACTGTGCACAGTGTACTGTGGATACAGTTAGCATTAGTTGTTTGTTATTTACCACATACTATAGTCGATATTGTTATTCTTCAGGTAAGGTAAACACCATCCATTAGCGTTGCTAAGCTTTTCGGGGCAACTTTAGTTTTCCTGAACTCGTCATTAAACACAATTCTTTACTGTTGGAAGATCAAAGAAGTGCGTCAAGCAGTGAAAGATACAGTTAAAGGACTGTTCTGTTCATCACACACGTGACTTTAAAGCTTATGTTCTGTGTTTTTAACTTATTCCCGTATTTAGTGCTTAATAAAACCCGTTACTTTAAAAGCTGTGCTTTGTTGATGCTGTAAGCTAGCGATAAAGTGTAATACGGAGAAGGATCCTTGAAATAAACGCTAAAGGTCCTAAAAACCACAAACTCGTTGCTGTGAGAATGTTTTTCTTTCCTGACAAGTCAGGAAAAGAAACCAGTGGTTGCTTCGATTCTTGTATACTTTTGTGAATCCTGAGATTTGGAAACAAGCATATGGATGCTACTTTCATGCTGGATTGAGGAAAACGGAAGATTGCTTATGATGGAGCATGCCACTTTCATGCCGGATTGAGGAACACGGAAGATTGCTTATGATGATGGAGCATGCCACTTTCATGCCGGATTGAGGAAAACGGAAGATTGTTTATGATGGAGCATGCCACTTTCATGCCGGATTGACGAAAACGGAAGATTGCTTATGATGGAAACAAGAGTGAAAAGAAAACAAACCAACTTCCTTTATCTGCCTCTGCGTATTCAGTAACTTAGCACTGACCCAAAGCTCAGGAAAAAAATTGAGAAAATGTTACAATCTTCGTAAGGAACTTGTTTGTTTGTTTTCAGTTGGCCTGTGAAGCGACAGGAAGTAATATTTCATATACGAGGGCAAGTGTTTCCTCAAGGTTTCCAAACACGAGAAAACTGATGAAATCACGAGGAAGAAGGCCGAGCGCTTTTATGTTTTTGAGTGTTTGGAAACCCTTATGAACACGAAGCCCGAGTTTATTCCTGAAATGGCTTCTCAAAAGGGCCTAATTTATTAACAAACACCGAAACAAAATGTGGCAAAACATTCAACTCTGGGGCGACCTATTTGAGGACTTGCCACAACCAACCAAAATTTCAATAGTTACAAGAAAAGATTGTGTTAATTGAAATGAATTTTTTGACAATTTCATACAGGTGTTACGAACATTTTCCTTCATTTGCGAAGAGTGAAGTTATAATAAGGATAACAAAATATTCGTTTTCTGTTATAGAATGGATCCTTAGCTTGATAAAATTGCGGTTAGGCCGGTTACATGGTCTGTGGAGTTATTTCTGCATCCCAGTCAGAGTGAATGTCACCCACAAAACTAAAGTTGAAAACAATAATGTTCTCCGTGTCGCCCTACTCCATCTTGCTACATATTTTTGCATAAATTAAAATCTCATCCATCTGTACTCTTGTTGAATATGTTAGTGAACATCGCAGTTATGAACACTATTTAAGCAGTAGTGAAAATAAAGCCTGAAAATATAATTCAGCTGGCTTTTACGGGATTCAAACCCACTACCTCTGCGATACCTGTGCTGTGCTCTACCAACTGAGCTAACAAGCCAACTCAGTGGGACAAGAGCCGGTCATTTTGTTTATTCGTAATATAGCCGTGAGTCAAAGATGATAAATAAATTAGCCAATCAGCGAGCGTGAATTTTGACAGTTATTGTGAAAAGTTAATTTGGCAGATCAGTGATATAAATCCTTTGGTCATCAGAAAAACACATCATATGTTCTGCTCGCTCTCTTTGGCTCCAAAGTAAAATGGTGATAACAAACTTCACCGCAGATGCCCTCCAAAAATCACATGAAGACTATTTTTGCTTAACAGAATTGGCTAAAGGAAGAAATAACCAGCAGCTGACTTTCCTCGTGGCACTAAACCTTTGTGTGTCCGTTACCGCGTTTTGGGGGAATGCTCTGATCCTAGCTGCCCTTCACAAAGAGTCTTCACTTCATCCGCCGTCCAAACTCTTATTTCGTAACCTGGCGATAACTGATCTCGCTGTCGGTGTCATTGCAGGGCCCATACATGTCGCTTATTTCATATCTGTGTTGACTGAAGAATGGAATATTTGTCGCCTCTTAATTGCAAGTTGTCATATCACAGGCTATAGTTTGTGTATGGTGTCACTGTTAACCCTGACCGCAATAAGCGTGGACAGACTTCTCGCTCTGCTGTTAGGGCTCAGATACAGACAAGTTGTAACTTTAAAGCGAATCTATATAATTATCATCGCGTTTTGGCTTGTGTCCATTATCTGTTCCACAATGTTCCAGTGGAGTCATAATGTAACCTTATGGTTTGGCTACAGTGTTCAATCACTGGGTTTAGTTAGCTCAGTCTTCTCTTGCGCAAAGATATTCTTTACTCTCCGTTGTAACCAATTTCAAGTGCAAGGACAACAAACTCAAAATGTTCTACAGAACAGAGTGCGATACAAAAAGACTGCGTACAGTATACTGTGGATACAGTTAGCATTAGTTGTTTGCTATATACCAAATACTATAGTCGATATTGTTGTTCTTCAGATAAGTTTAACACCATCCATTACCGTTGCTAAGCTTTACGCGGCAACTTTAGTTTTTCTAAACTCGTCATTAAACCCAATTCTTTACTGTTGGAAGATCAGAGAAGTGCGTCAAGCAGTGAAAGATACAGTTAAAGGACTGTTCTGTCCATCACTTTAAGGCTTACGTTATGTATTCTTAACTTACTCCCGCATTTAGACGGTGTTTAATAAAACCTCATAAGCTGGCGATAGAGTGTTATAAGGGCAAGGTTCCTTGAAATAAACGCTTAAGGTCCTAAAGCCACAAATTCATTGTTGTGAGAATTTCTTACTTTCCTGACAAACCAGAAAGAGAAACCTGGTTGCTTCGATTCTTCTATGACTTTTGTGAATCCTGAAATTTGGAAACAAGCAAGCCACTTTCATGCCGGATTGAGGAATACGGAAGGTTGCTTATGATGGAAACAAGAGTGAAAAGAAAAGAAACAAACTTCCTTTCTCTACCTCTCTATATTGAGTATAACTTAGCACCCATAGCTCAGGAAAATTGAGAAAAATGCTACAGTCTTCGTGAGGAACTTGTTTGTTTGTTTTATGGCCTGTAAAGCGACACAAATCGTAGGTAAATAACAGCTGTTGACGCGTTGGCTTTTTTATTCATTTAAAAAGGCAAAAGATTTTGCTTCTCTCTTGTAATTTCTTGAGTGTTAGCATGTTTTGACAATAATTGTGCAAGGACCATTTACGTACAGGTGTAAAGACAGAAAAAAGTGGATCGCTGAGTTGCAAATTAAAACTTCCTCTTTCGTTATGAAGGGAATTGAGACTGAACGGAAGTTAATTTCCGTTATAAAATAAGCCTGACAATTTGATGACAGGCCGTTATGCAAAAGACATTCATACGACAAAGGTGGGGATAGATAAACGCCACAAGTCACATTTTGTGACAGCCCAACCCGAAGCCGGAGGCACAAAAGGCACAGAGAACAGGGTATAAGGTAAACAAGTACAAAATGATACAAGAAATCAGCACCTGCGTGGAATCTCTTGATCCAGTTAACTAACAAGTAAAAATAATCCAAAGACTGCGCTCCGAGGACCAACAAAAACAGTAACGACGGCAATGGTTAAAAAGACAGTCACGCGTTTGAAAAAATCAGCCCTTGCGTAAAATTTATCAAACGCGAGATAAGGTTTCGGAAACGATTGAAGAATATGTCGGCAGCAACATGAAGAACTAAAATAGCCTCGGAAGATAGATTATGTAACGAAACGTTTGAAAGCCCTGTGTGATATTTTTCAAACGTGAGATTGGAATTCGTAAGTGATCATAAGATATGGACGTAACAACTAAACAAAAACTTAGTACCTCTGAAATCAAACATAGTACTATTGTGCACACGTTTGACAAACCAGTCCCTACTTGAAATTCATCAAACGTGAGTGGGTTGTAAGAAAAGTCAGTGATAACACAAGCTGGAAAGATTAGCCCTTGCGTAAAATTTCCCAGCCCATGTGTGGTACGTTAGAATTATGCGCTTTTATATCACACCAATGAGGTCAGAGCAAAGGTACAGACGAAAGGCATCCGATTTCGAGCAACCCATACCCCTAATTTGAGTATCAGAATAACCTCGTTCGGCCGCGTAACTAGTGGCCCCAATGAGGATGCCATGGGCCTTATAACGACTAGAATGCAGACCGCAGAAAATAAGGCATGGACGTAGCTGGGCATTGAACATGGAAGTCGGAATGCCAGTGTCGGTTTGTCACAAGAATAAAGGCCCGGGCTGGCTTCCCCTTAAAAGGCAGTAACTTTGTAAAACCATTGCGGGACAAAGGTCCCCCGACTCTTGCCGTAGGAGGTATACGTGAAATGGCCGCTTTGACGTGTTGTGTTTGAGATTCGCAAGGGTCAATTTTGCTCCCAAAAGATTTTTCTGCTTGTCAGCCAGCCAGACCAGGGCCCGATTGCATAAAAGGTGGTCGTACGACTGGGACATACACCCGTCGTTTCCTGTACACCCGACGTTCTTAGTCCCGACTTACGTGGAATATATGTCCATCGTTAGCTAGGCGTTGACGTCTGTTGCACCAGCTTGACGTTGGAAGGTACTAATAACACCTGACGCTCACGTGCAAAGTCGGTTGCATGTAAGCGTGAACGTCTACTTTGCATACTGTAAAACTAATTATTTGGCCAGTTTCAAATAACATGACTGAGTCGAAGCTGAAAAGGAAACCGAGCTTTTCAGACGAAGAAATACGGTCTCTAGTTGACTCGTTTGGAGAGTACAAAGACCTATTATTAAGTAAATTAAATAATTCGACTACAAATCAAAAGAAGAAGAAAGTTTGGGCTGGCATTACTACATCCGTCGCTCGTGCTGTTCACGTGAAGAGAACCGTGGATGAAATCAGAACATATCACCGTACAGCGACATAATATTGTCAATATATCAGGGGCACCCAACGAGCCAAAGCAGCCAAAAGCTGTAGAAAGGCATTTTTAAGTACTTTATGGTGTTTGAAGTCTGTTTAAAGTGATGTTTTGGTTAGCTAGAAAACTTTGATCTTTTCGGATTCCCTAGCTGAGATGTTAATTGCCCGAAAGTTTTAGGGAACAAAATCTTTCTTTGAGAAAATACTAGCTGAAGTTAACTTTCTAGGGAGCCTTGTTTTCTTTCCGAAAATGCTAGCTGACGTTTTTTACTGCCAAAAACAGCAATAACAACCTTTCCGAAAACCTCAGGGACTATAATTTCCACATTACGAATCTTTGAGGCCAAGTTTTACTTACGAAAATCCAAGTGCACTCTTTAATTGACGCCGAAAGCCTTAGGCGAACTACCCTCCACCGAACAGATATCCACCGAAACTTGTCGTTGGGTGCCACTGATATATGGGAAAGAGTCGCCGTGAGTCGTTGGAATTGCGAACGGAATCGAAAGTGCAAGGGTTCCTCTCGCTGTCGAGGAGGGAAACGAATGCAGAGAGTATGACGCCGCGTCATCAAATGAAACTGAAGTTCTCATCTCACCAGACAATGATGACCGTCTTGCCCTTTCAACCATTGAACACCCTGAAATTGATGAGCTCGAGGCGTGTTCCTCCGAAAGTAAATTACAGCTTGTTGAAGGTAATATCGATGTTCTCGCTTTTCACGCGCACGCTTTATCTTGTATGTGTGCCAACACTTGCGCACGTGATTTGAGAAAGACTAATTTGGTTCCTTGTAGATTCTTCTAGGACACGCGAAGAGTCGTCAAAATCCGGAGTAGTTTGTACAACGGGGGTAGACAACAAACCTAACTTGAGGGACCAATTGGAAGTTCTTACTGCCGAACTTTCGAGAATAGCGGCAGAGAAAAGGAAGCTTGAGGTGGAAAAAGAAGTCCTTCTCCTTAAAAAGAGAAAACTAGAACTACAATTACACAAGATGGGTTCAGAAGTTAACACTGTATAAATAAGAATACCAAAGGCTTGTGATACTCTGTCTAGTGAAATGAAAAAAAAAATGTGCAATGTAATGTTTCATTTTGATATTTTCCTTTAGAACTTGCTGATATCTTCCCATATAGGTTTTGTCGCAAAATACATTAGATAAACGTTGAAATGGTTATTTTGAACTAAATTTAATCATGCAATTAATAAGACTCTCTCATGAGTAAAATGACTCGATATAATTCTTTGTCGCATTAAAGCTCCCCGTGTGCTGGGCGTGGTGTTTACATCCCCATCATTAAACGGCTCCTCACTTAAATCCTCTGCATCAACGGGGTGTTTGTAGTCCACTGCACGGTTGTGCAAGATGATACAGGCTGCGATAATGTTATGCGCTCTTTCTGGGCTTACTCTTTACTTGTCGTGTAGGCAGTGAAATCTGCGCTTGAGGATCCGATTTACACCTTCAATGACAGTTCCAGTTGTTCGATGGGAGCCATTGTATCTCTCCTTAGACCTGCATGTCGGAGCCAAGATGAGTGTCATTAAGGTAATTCCCCTGAAAAAGATGTACTATTAAGATTTTTTTCAGACTTGGCACAATTGATAGTTATGCATAGGACATTGAAAATATGCAATAAAAAGATGGGGTCACCGTGCTTGTTTTCGCCCTGCATATTCGTTGTTCTAAGTGTTTTTACGGAGTTGTGCGAGAAATGTTCGAAGCATAAACAACTGAAGAAAGCTGTTATTTTGTAGCAAAAACTATGAATAGCCGCGAAAACTAGAGCCTAATTGGTTTTCTGGGCTATATTCGTTTAGTATTTTATATTGTGATTTCAAATTAACCGATTTTGCAAATAATGTGAGGAAATTGGACCATTTTGTCATCATCTCAAACTCCTTCCTGGCTCCAAACGCAGAGTTTCACCCCATTTATATATAAATAATCCAACTTCTACTATTAAACTTTTTTTCTCCTTAAAATATGTTTTTCGTGTGCCTATTACGGGTACATTACATCAATAAAAAAGGGGTTCACCGTGCTCGTTTCTTTACAACAAGACGACAAAGGGAAATTTTCAGCTGAAAAAGGTCAATGTCAAGGCAAATTCGCAATGTTTCTAGTGTACGCGCGCACGAGCGCGCTCTGAATGACGCCATAAATTATGCGCAGTAACGATGCGCCATGCAATTGAGAGGAATCACCTTAACCAATACCTCAATGGGTATCCAGGCCACTATCACCAAGAATGATCCACTCGTGAAGTCCCTCTTCAAATTCTCTATATATTGAACTTTCCCTCAAAATACGTGCATCATGAGTGCTGCGGGCCACTTGACAACCCAGTTGATTATTCTGCGTTCTGCATTACAGATTAGTTGAATGTTCAATGAGTGATGAGCTAGACCATACTACGCCTCATTTACGCCTACCCCCTATCAGGCGTAGGTTTTAATCCTGGGAAACATTGAACGTTAAGCAAAGCCCAAACTGGTGCAACTGACGTACAATGTACGCTTAGTATAGGGCGTACGACGTTTCTGAAACTGGGCCCAGGTCTTTACATGAAACAACAGCATTGGCGGCTGGTAGCATTCTTAACCGTGAGTGCACCTATCCGAAAGAAACCATAGAAGGCAGTGAGAAAAATTGCTTCAAATAAGAGGCGTTGGTAAAAGCTAGTTTTCGTGTGGTCTAAGGCTGCGTATAACTTCTGGAGAACTGGTAGAGTGAGGGGAAGTCGAGCATCGGAAGCACGACGAGATTTTCCAGAAAACAACAACTTCGGTATTAAAGAGGCTTTGGTTGGGTTTGGGGAGCCTTGAAGCTTACGAACATAACTGATGGCGGATCGTATTAGGTGAGAGGTTTGAGAGGTTAAATACGCTATAAATAAAGCAAATGTACTCACTGACGTCGGTAAAGAGGAGGATGGAGCAAATTGCCTCGCAAATTGAAGAAATACTTTCCTTGCACGTTGGTAGGTTTTTCGAGAGTTTGTTGAAAGAGCCTGAGCTAGCAACGAAGTTAAGGTATCGACCAGTTCTCCGAAAGAAGATGGAGAGGCACCTGGGCTGGCTGTAAGTCGGCGTCTGGAGACAACTGTTTGAATTGGTTCACCTGCAATCGAGGTAGGAGGTCACTTCTGTAAACGACCTTCCATGGCCAAGGTGTCGAGTGGTATGCCCGCGGACCTAGGGATGTTACTAGAACCCATTGTTTTTTTCCTCGGCAATAGGAACGCCAATGTCGTGACAGACAGCGAGAAACTTATCGAGATGAGATTTACAAGTGGCTTCGGAGCTAGCAATGAGAAATAGAATATGAATGACGGCCAGTGTCTTCAAGCGACGCCTGCCGATCCATTCGTGAGGGGATTTAAGATTGTTGGAATTCAAATTTGAGGGCCGCAAGTGACACTGTAGTGAAAAACCATCACAAAACCCTTGTAAAAGAAAGTGTTGTAATGTAAGAGTCAATGTAAACCCCCCCCCCCCCACCCACCCCGGCACAAGGTGGGGATTTGTTACAGACCTAATTTCAAATATTAACAAATTCCCCTAACCCTGGGGAAGCTGTCCACCTACCAAAGTCCTGAAATGCTCCCACCATGTGTCAGGCCTCCCTTGCCTGAGATGTACTGGATTAGGAGCCTGAAAAGCGAGAACATTAAAGCACAGTTCTGTATAATAGCATATCATTACTACATAAGTAGCTGCAGTAGTCAGTATAATCACTCAGTAAATTGTCTTAATAATACTCCCTAGCAGAAATGTCAAAATCATTAGTTTATACGCATACAAACGAGTGCAAACAGGACTTTTGAATTTTTTTTTTTATTTTTAAACAAAAACTAGTGAGCAGTACACAGCAACAGATCTTGTCAACTTCGTTTATCATCCGACCAGTTTCGTCCAAAATTAACTATTGCACATTTTCTAACGCAGGATTTACGTTGTATCCTGTGCGTATTTGTTTGTGGGTGTTTTTTGCTGTTCACACCAAACTTTGAACGTGCTTTATACTGTAAATGTTTAGTATAAAAGTAGTTCAAATTTTCGTAGCAGTAAAATAGATATGAAACATTTTAAAAAGGCGACACAACGTTTGAATCTACAAGAAGACATGTTTCGGATACTCAGTATCCATCTTCAGTTGAAGGATGTTTACAAGTGAGTAACTTATATAAAGTAAATAACAAGTAAGTGTTGATTACAAATTGTAGAATAATGGTTACAAATCAGTGACAAGGTTACATACATGTAATACTTGTATCCCTTAAGTATTATGCAACCTTTTCACTGATTTGTAACTATTATTCTACAATCTGTAATCAACACTTACTTGTTAGTTACTTTCTATAAGTTACTCACTTGTAAACATCCTTCAACTGAAGATGGATACTGAGTATCCGAAACATGTCTTGTAGATTCAAACGCTGTGTCGTCTTTTTTAAATGTTTCAAAAGTGGTTTAATTTGTAATGTTGTTAAATCCCTGACGAAGTCTGTGTGATCAGACGAAACCGGTCGATAATAAACAAAGTTGACAAGATCTGTTGCTGTGTGCTGCTCACTAATTTTTGTTTAAAAGTTTTTTTTTTATTTAAAGAAATACAAATGTTACGCAATCCGCCACCCCCCTCGGGATACGATTTCCCTCAAATCTCCTTCTTTTCCCGACTAATCCCTACCTTGTCCCGTGGTGGGGGTTTACATTGACCCCTGCATAATCGTGTAGCGTATCCTGTGAGATTAAACCTAAGGCTGTTGACCTTTACCGAGGTTACCGAGCTGGTTCGCTGTTTGTTTCTGTATTTGCTCGGCCCCACTAGCCTTTGCGCTATGAATACTGCCGAGGGTAAATAAAGGTTATTGTTTCGCTGACTAGTTAATGTTTACTTTTTGACTCGTTGATTAACATTTGATTTCGTAGAATATCTTGATTGACACCTATACGGGTTACGATTGAGTTAGTCGACCTTTCAGTTCGAATGACACGTTTTTACACGTACGCGTTCCAGAAGAGAAAACTGTAATTTCACCTCGCTGACCTGTATTGCTGACCTGTTTTACTGTACTGTTCTGCTAACCCGTTTGCGGACCTGTATTTTAAGTTTACCGGAATAATTGGACTGGATACGCCACATAAATAAGTGATATATTTTGTAAACGGATGGATTTTGAATATTGTAAAATTATACTTGTTGTGATTTCCACGAATCGCTCGTCTATTATATTTCTTAACAAATTATGTATTTTTTCTGTCATAGATAGAATAAAAGGCAAAATCACTTTATACGATTACGTAGTCCAGTCGATTATTCGAGAGCCATTTTCCTCGAACCACACCATTCGATTTCTTCTCCGTCGGACTGAGAGATAAATGGTTTTGTGTCCTGTGGATGGTATGGATCAATAATGGAGGAGGAATTAAAAGAAGCGAAGAAAACAAGGAGGAACGCATAGGCAGCCCTTACAAGAAGTGGCAAGTGGTTGATCAACCTTACCGAAATTAAAAGACCAGGTTCAGAGGTAAGAGATGCCTTAAGTGAAGTCGAAGAAGCGTACAACGATCTGTAGTTAAACATGAAAATTACACGAAACTGATAGATGACGATACGAAATTTGAAGAAGCTGAAAGTTGGATGGAAAAATGCCAGGATACTTTCATGGACTATGTAATGCGAGCCAAGATGTACTTAGAAAGTTTAGTTAGCCAAGTGCAGAAAGTGTTAATCAGCCGAGCACCATCGGAATTTCAAGTATGCAATCTGTGGAGGATGTGCCTTCCGGTAGCGGTTCTCATGATAATGGACAGAACACTATTGTTACTGTTGAACAAGCAAACATTGAGCAAGCCCTGGGTAGTTTACAATGGAGATGTTAATAGCAGTGTTCAAGTCGCAAATTCCGGTCTCAGTAATTCAATTCCTGAAAGTAACATGTGTGGGTTTAAAATGGAAAAACCAAAATTGCCGAAGTTCGCGGGAGACGTTAGAGAATATGCAATTTTTAAGGCAGATTTTAAACACGCAATTGAAGCGCGGTACACCAAACGAGACTCTATCACATTTTTACGTACATGTCTCCAAGGGAAGCCTCTAGATCTGATTAAAGGAATTGGCACAGATTACGACGCCGCGTGGAAATATTTGGATTCAATTTACGGTGATCCAAGATTTGTTTCGGACACAATAGCGCAAGATGTTGTCAAATTCCACGCGCTTCAAAACGGCGAAGATGCGAGGTTCTGTGATCTTGTGCATCAAGTTAAACGATGTTACAACAAGTTAAACGATGTTACAACACCCTGAAAGAAGTGGGAGTTCCCAGCGACATGGATAATAGTCACATGCTGTCAATCATCGAACAAAAGATGTGCGCAGAAGATAGGGACTTGGAACGAGATGGAAAGACCGCGACATTACAAGGGCTCATGGATTGGATGAGTGTAGAAATGAAATCCCGCATGCGTGCAACAGCTCCACTGAGAACCGGACCAAGTACTCACCGTTCATTCCATCATGTGCGAGGAGATGTTAACAGAAAAAGTAATTCATCCTGGTACAAATGTTGGGTGTGTCAAAATTCTGCTCACCGGCCGGATCAATGTCAGACATTTGCTGCTCTGAGTATCGACGAGCGGCTCAAGAAAGGGCCGGAAGAGGTCACAGGCTGGAAAACTGTAGCCGAAGACAACGTTGCACGAAACAGGAAGGCGGAAAACAGTGCGAACACTTTCATCATCCACTCTTACACAAAAGCGATACCATCAGAATCGGAGTAGCAGCGGTCTCCGCCGGTCAAGGTGCACTTCTCCCTGTCATCTCAACAATCATTTGCGGTCAGAATGGAGTCCAGAAAAACGGAAACATCCTCCTCGATACAGCCGCACAAGTAAGCCTTATTCGTACTGACACTGCTGAGATACTAAGACTCAAAGGAAGGGACATTTCTGTGACAATAGCGAAAGTCGGTGGAGAAGAATAAACCATAAGAACAAAGGAGTATCGGGTACCAGTCAGTCCGGTAGATGACCGCAAGAAGTATTCGATAAAGGTAATCGGGATTCCCAGTATAAGTGACGACATTGCCGCAGTTCACACGTCACAGATCACCGAGCTCCTGGGTCTATCAAACGAGAAATTCCGACGTGGAAAGGGACAGATTGATATCCTGATCGGCATTGACCACGCGCACTTGCACACAGGCCAAACCAGACAAGCAGGAGAGCTTGTAGCAAGACAAACGCCACTGGGATGGGTAGTGTTTGGAGGCACATCGGGAAACGTTCAGCCAGCAAGTCGTATATTATTTGTCAAGTTCGCTATGCCCGTGGACCTCTCAGACTTCTGGAAAACGGAGACAATGGGCGTCGAAGTGAAGCCATGTGTTTGCGAAGCAGACAAGTTAAGCCAAGTGGAAAGGGAAGAAGCCGAAGTTATTAACCAGTCGTGTCAGAAAATTGGCAACCAGTGGATGATTCCATATCCGTGGAAAAAAGATCCGAATGTCCTTCCAGATAACAAACCGCTGGCGTTGAAACGGTTGGAATCAGTGGAACGTCGTCTGAAGTCCAACCCAGATCAAGCCAAGGCATATGATGAGCAAATCAGGGGCACCCAACGAGCCAAATCAACCAAAAGCTGTAGAAAGGCATTTTTAAGTGCCTTAATTTGAAGGCTGTTTAAAGCGATGTTTTCATAAGCTAGAAGAAGTTCATCTGTTCGGATTCCCTAGCTGAAATTTTAATTGCCCGAAAATGTTAGGAAACAAACTCTTCCTTTGAGAAAATGCAAGCTGAAATGAACTTTCCACGAACTTTCTAGAGAACTATTTTCTTTCCGAAAATGCTAGCTGACGTTTTTGACTGCCAAAAACAGCAATTATGACCTTTCCAAATACCTCAGGGGCTAATATTTCCCAATTTCGAATCTTTAAGGCCACATTTTAGTTACGAAAATCAGAGTGCACTCTTTAAGCGACACCGAAAGCGCAAGGCGAACTACCCTCCACCGAACAGATATCTACCGAAACTTGTCGTTGGGTGCCCCTGGCAAATGACTGAAATGAGGAACTTGAATTTCTGCAGAAAGTTATCAAAGGACGAAATGAAGAATTACAAAGGTCCCGTTCACTATATACCGCATCACGCAGTAATCAGGTCGGAAAAGAAAAGCACCCCAGTTCGCATCGCTTTTAACTCGTCATCCGTATTTCAAGGCCATAAACTGAATGATTATTGGATGAAAGGTCCTGATCTACTTAACAGTCTATTTGGTGTGGTCCTGCGTTTCAGGGAAAGAGAAGTCGCATTAGTCGGGGACATATCGAAGATGTACCATCGCATACTGATACCCGAGAGAGATCAACAGGTTCACCGATTCCTATGGAGAAACTTTAGAAACCCACCGCGAGCCAGATGTCTACGTCAAAACTGTATTAACCTTTGGGGACAAGCCAGCCCCAGCAATGGTACAAACAGCACCGAGGAAGACTGCACAAGAAAGTAAGAGTACCCACCCCAAAGCAGCCGATGTTTTAATCAAGAACGCGTACATGGATGACATCTGCGACTCTGTTGACACAGTGAAGGAAGCAAAACAGCTAGCTAAAGATCTCGACAACGTTCTAGAAAAGGGTGGTTTCAAAGTCAAAGGTTGGATCTCCAACGAGTCCTTGAAAGACCAGAGTCAAGATGAGAAGATGGAAATGATGACGATGTTTCAAGGAGCAGTCGACGAGAAAGTTCTAGGCGTCACATGGAACAATCAGTCAGACACGTTATCGTTCAGGGTGGACTCTGACTTGATAAACCGTATCACAGAATTTGAACAACGACAACCTGAGGTTAAATTAACGAAGAGAATGTTACTCAGTCAAGTCGCCCGGATCTACGATCCAGTTGGATTCGGCGCCGCTTTCCTGATAAGAACCAAGATAGGAATGCAAGAGCTTTGGCAAACAGGAGTTGATTGGGATGAGGAGCTTCCGCCTACAGTCTGTGACAAATGGATCGAACTGTTCAAAGAGATGAAGGGTCTTAATAAGATCCCCTTTCAGAGAAGTTTGTGTAGTGCGAATGCCACCGAGCCACCAATGCTGTGCGTATTTTCAGACGCATCCCAGGAAGCCTTTGGAGCTTGCGCCTACATCCAACAGAGAACAAACGATGACAAGTACCAGGTCAGGTTGCTTGCGGCGAAGTCGCGAGTAGCTCCTTTGAAGCAGCTGAGCGTACCGCGTTGCAGGCCGCAGTTCTAGCATCCCGCCTAGCAAAGACCATACAAGAAGAATCCAGGATACGATTCCAATCCGTAAAGTTTTTCACTGACTGAATGATTACACTTCCCTGGTTACAAAGCCTGTCACGCAGTTTTAAGCCATTTGTTTCCTCACGAGTGGGAGAAATTCAGAACAATTCGGACTCGAATCAGTGGAGGCATATTCCCGGCGAAGTGAATGTGTCCGATGATGTCTCCAGGGGGATACGTGTGGAAGATCTGAATGGAAGATGGAGTAACGGACCGGAGTTCTTGCAACTCCCAGAAGAACTTTAGCCGCAAGAAGCAGTCAAACCTGTCTCAGAAGAAGACATGGAACGACGTCAGGTGATAGTAGTGTGCGAAATGAAGAAGGTTGAGCAAGCCATCGACCCTAAGAAGTTCTCTAGCTGGAGAAATTTGATTCGAGTAACGGCACGCATACAGAGGCTAGCCAAGAAGATATATTTACGAAAGCACGCTCAAGAAGGAAGAAACGGGCAACTATCCCCAGAAGAATTGGAAACTGCTGAGATATTCTGGATAAAGGAAGCTCAAAAGGACTTGCGTCTTCGAATGGAGAAGGGATAATTCAAGACCCTGAGCCCATTTTCGGATGAGAAAGTTGTGATTAGAGTCGGAGGAAGAGTGGACGGAGCTTTCGTGTCCTATGAAACAAGACACCCCGCCCTTCTCCCCAGTGATCACTGGATCTCGTGGCTGATAACAAGACACGCCCATCAGTACGGACATAACGGTGTAGCAGCTACGACAGCCAAACAAGGACGAAGTTCTGGATTTTAAAGGCAAACAAGCTAAGCAAGTCCGTCAAGTTTAAGTGTGGGTTCTGTCGCGAAATGGCACACAAGACGGAGACGCAGCTGATGACGAATTTACCTGCACTTTGCTTAACTCCTTACACCCCACCGTTTTACATTACAGCATGCGATTATTTCGGGCCTTACAAGGTCAAGATCTCACGAAACAGGACCGCGAAGCATTACGGAGTCTTGTTTACGTGCCTGAACACCAGAGATGTTCATCTGGAGATGGCTGTGGACTGTTCTACAATGGAGTTTCTTCAAGTACTGCAAAGGTTCTTTGCCATAAGGGGTCAGCCTGCAGTCATAATGAGTGACAATGGTTCACAGTTCGTAGGCACTGAGAAGGAGTTGCGTCAGATTGTACGAAGCATAAACGAAGAAGAGGTGCAAGAATTCTGTGGAGAGAAAGGAACGCAGTGGAAGTTTATTACACCAGCTGCTCCACATCAAAATGGTTCCGCAGAGGCGTTAGTTAAAACCTGCAAGAGCGCCTTGAAGAAAGCTGTTGGCAGTCAGGTGCTTACACCATTTGAGCTGTGCACTGTCCTGCTGGAAGTGGCTAACCTGGTAAACCAGCGACCAATCGGTAGAATCCCAAATGACCCTGACGACGGCAGTTACATATGCCCTAATGACGTACTAGGACGCGCTTCGTCAGAAGTTCCCCAGGACCATTCAAGGAAACGAAGAATCCGCGCTACCGGGTAGAGTTCGTTCAGAAAATTGTTGGTTCCTTTTGGAAGCGCTGGAGTAGGGACATGTTCCCGTCACTGGTACCCAGGAAGCAATGGCAGGTTAAACGGCGGAACGTGAGAGTAGATGACATCGTAGCAGTAGCCAATGCCAATACAATTCGAGGTAATTGGTCCATAGGTCGAGTTTTGGAAGTGTACCCAGGACCGGACGGTCGAGTGCTAAATATGAAGGTGAAGACGTCGATGGGAGAGTATAGCCGACCAATCACTAAAATCGCTGTCATTCACCCTGCGGAATGAGATGATTGAAAGGACAACTGAAGAGATAAGGACTACGCCCTTATCGGGGCGGAGAGTGTTTCGCTGACTAGTTAATGTTTACTTTTTGACTCGTTAATTGACATTTGATTTCGTAGAATATATTGATTGACACCTATACGCGTTACGATTGAGTTAGTCGACCTTTCAGTTCGAATGACACGTTTTTACACGTACGCGTTCCAGAAGAGAAAACTGTAATTTCACCTTGCTGACCTGTTTTACTGTACTGTTCTGCTAACCCGTTTGCGGACCTGTATTTTAAGTTTACCGGAATAATTGGACTGGATACGCCACAGAAATAATTGATATATTTTGTAAACGGATGGATTTTGAATATTGTAAAAATGTTATTTCTGACGAATGAGCTCGGGAAGAAGGCTGAAATAACTATTTTGTCGGCACGGGAATCAACGCGGCCTGGGCTCCAGGCCGGTGCATCATGGGTAGAGAGAAAACCTTATATAAGGGAAGGTGTAGCACGTGATAGTCATCTAGGCCTCTGAATCAACCCAGTTCACAGCTCCGTTTAATTTGTCTTCGAGTTCTTGTTAATTCTCCCGCGTTGGATGTTGTTCTTGTACGCCGCCATGTCAATCACCAAGGACGAGGTTTCGGATCTGATTACATTCAACAACCAACAGATGATGGATTCTTTTAAGGCCTTGTTACAAGACATCGTGGGCCAAATTAAACGGGCCAACGAGGACGCCGCGGACCTCCAAATGAGGGAGATTAAGAAGCTCAAACACAGTGAGCCCCATAAATTCAAACGGAAAGCCAACGAAGATCAATATAAGTTTAATCTGAAATTAGGAGAGACACTCGACAACATCAAGTCCACCGCGCAGAAGTCACAGCTTGATTGGATGAAGGTGAGAAGTTACTGCTCGAACGCCAAAAACACATCCTTCTAGCTGATAAATCGGAGTCAGGTTGGTTTACCGTAGAAGAAATGTG
>JAEMWC010000016.1:2455000-2457500 GCA_016490735.1 Pachyseris speciosa | reverse complement strand
TGTGAAGTATTGCTTACGCAGGATGCCATTTTTGAGATTGATTTTTGGAGGCATAATGTCCACGCCTTGAATGGCAAAGTACATTGGGGGGGTTAAGTCTCTTCCTGCCAAGATTACCTTTTCCGACGCTTCTGATTCGACTTGTGGTGCGTTTGTTCAATTGCAACCGGGAGTTGAATTAGTGTCTTACCTAAACTGGTCGATCGTTGAGGCCGCGCAAAGTTCGACGTGGAGGGAACTCAAGGCTGTATGCCTCGCGTTGGAAGCATTTGCAACCCGTCTCTCGGACTCTAAAGTCGTATGGTATTCTGACAACCAAAATGTTGCCTCCATTCTCCTTAACGGCAGCCGCAAGGCCGACCTTCAATTGCTCGCCCTCCAAGCCTTCCACATTTGTCTTCAGTTTGGTATATCTCTGGATCCTAAGTGGATCCCTAGGGACCTTAACTCCAGGAAAGATCTTATTAGTAAGCTTATCGACTTTGATGATTACGAACTTAACGACGTCATCTTTCAGGACTTAGACGAGCTTTGAGGCCCTCATACCGTGGATAGGTTCAATGCGTGTACCTTAGTGCCAACCGTTTTCCTACGACATTGGAAAACGGAATTCGAACTTCCATTTTCGTTTTCCGTTTTCCTACGACATAGGAAAACGGAATTCGAACTTCCATTTTGGTTTTTGCTACGACATTGGAAAACGGAATTCGAACTTCCATTTTGGTTTTCCGTTTTCCTACGACATGGGAAAACGGAATTCGAACCTCCATTTTCGTTTTTCGTTTTCCTACGACTTGGGAAAACGGAATTCGAACTTCCATTTTCGTTTTCTGTTTTCTTACGGTATGGGAAAACGAAATTCGAACTTCCATTTTCGTTTTTCGTTTTCCTAACACATTGAAAAACGAAATTTGAAATTCGATTTTCGTTTTTCGTTTCCGTATTTTTGTCATTTCTGTATTTCACCTAAACCAGAAGAGTGTCGGCCCTTCCTATGAATGAGCAGAAGAAAACGAAATTATTATGGAGTTACAAATGACGGAATGAAATTGCTTTTTAGGTCCCACTATTAAGTTAAAAAAATTCAATAGGCTGTTTAGACCTAGATATAAATGTAACGTAAATATCGCATTTTTCTAAATATCTCGAAATATTTTTCCAAATATCTCGAAAAAGTTTTAAATATCTCAAAAATATCTGGCTTTATTTTCATAAATATTACAGTAACAACCTCAAAGAGTAGCCCGTCTTCTAAAATGGCAACACAAATTTCAACAAAACTCTAAACGATTTTACATAAAGTCGGCCTTAGACTTATTTTAGTACCCAGTGACCTCCAAGAGGACTAGGGCAGTGCAGTTAAAGCAGAGTTGACGATTATTTACTCGGAGCATTAGCGCTGCCTCTACGCGGTCTAAAAGGGACACTATTGTATGGTTTGTGTGTGAGTTAGCTTCAGGTTCAGAGGGTACGTCATTTGGAACTGTAATCACTGCATCTGACCTTTCAGCATCAGCATCCGCCATTCTGTTGAACGGGCAATCGCTAACATAAGACACATGGCATACATTATAAATGGAGAATACTGACATTGAATCTGATTACTGCAGGCCTATATGAGGTGATTTGTTTGAATTTCTGTCACTTTAATGGTAATGCCCTAATTAACATTGAACCAAGTAGCTTTCTTTCTCAATTTTCCTAGGAACATGATTTAAATAATTTTTCCTTATCAAATTCCAAATATAATTTTTTTCTAAATATCATGGGTTGTTCTAAAGATCTCAAAAAATATCCGGATATTTGTATCTAGGCCTTAGGCTTTTCATGAGAGATTTGGAATATAACCTCGTACTACGATGATGATCAGTCAACTGTGCCTTCAGCAACGGACTTCATGATGATGATGCCATGATAACTGCAAAACCTTTTTACACTTCGCAAACTACAGCCTCTTAGATTCGGGTGATGGTTCTTGATTACCTCAAGATCAGAAGGTCTTCATAGCTGTTATTTAAATTTCCGCAATAAGAAAACGGCGCGACCGAAAGACTTCATCAAAGGGTATTTTCTAAGGCGGTCATCTTGTTTCTTATCATCCGAGGTTTGTTAGCGACAGAAAGTGCCAACATTCTTCTGGTTCAGGTGAACTAGGATTCACATAAGGATTTATATAAAGGAGGTTGGAATATACGACCGCTAAACGAGGGAGCATCTAGGAGGTGGTGGGGGAGGCATGCTCCCTGGGAAATTTTGAAATGTTGGAGTAAACAAGTTGCGTCAAAAGGAAGGAAAATGAAAAAGAGATCGACATTATTTTATCGATGCGCATTCGAGTTTATATTTACAAATCTATGTTAAATTCAGTTGATGTGACTTTAGCAATTGAGGTCAGCAGGCTGAACAGGCTTATCTTAGCGCCCCCAGTGATGCACGCCGGACTGCAGATCCAAAATACGCTCAATTTGCGGCTGTGAGCGACATGCTCTATTGTGTTTAT
>JAEMWC010000016.1:2362500-2450000 GCA_016490735.1 Pachyseris speciosa | reverse complement strand
TCAGAAGCGCATTCAAAACAACTGAGCAACCTGGCGCCTTTAAATGCGCCCGTTCGCGATACAAAACTTATCCTTTCATTCAAAATACTGACAAAATATCGGGCCCTAAGCGATCTGTTAAGATCACTGATCGTTTCACGTGTACCTCCGCAAATGCTATCTATTGCATGACCTGCACATTATGCAGTTATATATCGGTGAAACAGGAAGACGACTAGGTGACCGATTCCGAGAATATCTACGTGATGTAAAGAAAGATCAAAAAGATGCATCCAAACCAGTCGCCCGGAATTTTAATCTCCCTAGCCATTCCAAAGAACACATGTCGATCTCCGGCCTTTCCCTACATCAAGGTACCACAGACAGCCGTAAAAATCTCGAGCAAAAATTTATCTTTTAATCGGCACTCTTAATCCCCACGGTGTCAACGGGCGCTTTTCAATCAATTAATGTATTCCTGGCCTGTTTTTCACGTTACCATGTTACAACCAATAGCGTAGCTACAAGGTCACAGACAGCCCACAATTCCTTGACTCGCTCTGACGAGGGGCTAACACTCAAAACGCCAGCTCTTTTAATCCCCGTGCGCGGTGGTCAATTTGCAAATTTTTGTGTTATCATTAATCAATCGTACAGGCCCTTCTGGAATTATCCCATAATCCGCGAGGGGAGTGCTATTCGCAGGGTGAGTGCTTTGGAACAATTATCGTTTTTGCAATAGTACCACGTTTGCTGGGAAATCCGGTACCCTTAATTTGGCGTGTTATACTGTCCCATTTGTAAGGCTTGTTAGTCGAGTATTGTCAATTTCTGATTGCAGACGAAACATAACGCAGTAAGCTGAATCTACATTATTTGGACTCACTCTGAAATCATTTTTTAAGGGCGGCTATGGATGCATCTTTTTCGGAAAGTTGAGTGCGTTTTGATCTCGCTGTCGCTCAACAAAACCTGCCTCCAAACCGTAACGCCACCGGGTGCATACAGTCAAAATGAAAGTATATTTCAGTAATCCAAATTTTGGAAACGTGGTATGCCAAACAACCATATTCCGGCTGAAAGACACCCGAATATCCCACTCAAAAAATCCTGTAGATCGTAAATCACGAGGCCTTAGCCTATATCCTTCTTGATTTTCTTTGACCTCTAATTAATGCATGCCTTGAGGTTAGGGGTCAAAATCCGCATTAAATTTATAGACAAAGATGCTCTGTCTGTACATATCGAATTTATATAGTCAGGTGCTTACATATTGACAAACTCGTGTCAGCGTCAAATAAAAATGTCGTTAGTTGTTGTTGCGTGTTCCAACTTTAAGAGTGTTTTGTCAAATGAAGTTGTTCGTAGTAGTAGTAGTAGCAGCAGCAGCAGCAGCAGCAGCAGCAGCAGCAGCAGCAGTAGTAGTAGTAGTAGTAGTAGTAGTAGTAGTAGTAGTAGTAGTAGTAGTAGTAGTAGTAGTAGTAGTAGTAGTAGTAGTAATAACAGCTTTTTAGTAGTAGTAACAGCATTTATTTACACACGATTAAAAAGTTCAGCAAGTTATCCCGTGGCCTCGACTTGCTGTCACAGCAATCGCACTTTCGGTTGCTGCCTTGTCCAAATTGCTGTGTGCTGTGACAACTCTGAACACTGCTGTCCCCATGGATACAGCTGTGACGTGAACAAGGGTGTGTGCAAGATAAGCGGTAAATTTGTGCCGTTGCAGAAGATGATCCCGGTAACATCTACTTCTGTAAGACAATTTGTAATGCTACAAGCAGTTTCAAAACCGTTGAGGCACTTCATTGCAAATAAATTAGATTTCTCACTCCAAAAATCCTTATTTTGCAAAAAAAAAAAAACAAAACAAAAAAAAAAACACGGTATTGAATCACTCCTCCCCTTCCCAATAACACGGTTATAATACCTGAAATGGTTACATGCCCAAAGTCAGAAGACCAAGAACCGAATGGAGCAGAAACAAAACATATTACAAAGCAATAAACCATACTGAGAAGCTTGTGGTATATTGCTTAATTACGTTAACGATTGGGTCTTACTGGTTACTGCCGAGTGAGCTCAAGAGACTGATGCCAAAAACGATTTTTAAACACAAACTGAAACAGTTTCTATTGAACCATTTTAACCTGTAGTTCAGTAGTATTTTAAATCTTAGTTCTTAGTTTTAAACCTTAGCTTGTAGTCTTAGTTCTTAGTCTTGAGTTTATTTTAATGTATTTTTGATCTCTATTTCTAGAGGACCCTCCCAAAAACCACAATAATAATAAATAAAAATTTTATCTAACAATTCATCCAATATTTACAAAACAATAAATAATTGCGGAATTATTAAACTATGAGAAAACTGTATTAATCCTTATTGTTATTATTATTATTATTATTATTATTATTATTATTATTATATTAATGTTGATAGCTCTTAGTTTAAAAGAATATCCGAAATTCGAGCAACATTGATTGAGAAGGGGAGTGTATACAGGGTTTGACTTTTAAAATACAAACAAATATCCGTCTAGCAAGTAGTGCCGTCTTTATACTAGTCTTTTTGCAAATGCTTGTAGCTGGGGATATTTAATCTGTACTCCAGCAAGTACCATTTGGGTACAACCTGAGCTGAATACCTCACGTTGCCGTAACATTACTGCGTACATATTAAAGTGCCCCTAACCCCCAAAATTTTTTTCATTTTAAATGATTCGTCTCTCAATTAGAAGCACAACCGTAAAAAAATTTTTGATTCGGTTGAATCTTCGCTTTTCTGTGCCCCGGTAAAGTCTCGAAATTACGACCAAAAACGCCGCCATTTTGTTTCACGACCGAGTTATAGGGAGATTGGGTTCAGCGCTTTGTATGACGTCATCCCGGGAGCGGAAGTTCTGTTGCGCTTACAAAGTTCTTTCAAGGAAGCTCAATAATTCTAACTCTTAGGGCAAATAAGACATGATTTTAACCGATAATTTATATTCATAGTATTGTCACATGTAACATTTCTCTCCTAAGAGAAGATTTGATGTTTTGCAAACGAATGAGCTAAAAACAGACCGGCTGTTCCTGAAATAAACATATTCCCATAGGCTGATCTCAAAGCATTTTATGCCCTTTTATACAGTGAAAACAGAAAATTCCAATGAGTCCGTTCAGTGAAAAGATCTCCTCTTTAAAACTCGTTTATTGTATAGTGATACAACCCAAACATGTACATGCACCACGTTTCCAATGCATCGTGATATTCGGTGTGCTGCGTATCGGATACACAAAGGATTTAACCGCAGCGACACAAAGTAGTCCAGAATGTAATGGCAGCTAAAATCATTGTTCCTCGATATGTACCTTTAGGGAAACCTCATCAATCTAACTTCCTTTAAATTTTTCGGCTTCATGAGTCCTACAGTCTTCGACACAAGCGCTCTATTAAAACCGGTTTCCAACGTCAAAAATCAAAATATATTTCACAGGCCATGCTAATTCACTGACAGAAGCCCATGTCACTGATCAATTCTTGGTTTTCAGTCACGCAAGTAAAAAAATAAAATCATCTACCATTCGATGGACAAAGTCAAGAAATTGAGATGTTGTAGAAGAGTAATAATTAAACAACATACCAAAGTCTCGGGGCTGTGCGATATTCCGTACTCGAGTTATTCGGCAAAATATACCACTCAGAATTATAGAGTTTAATATGGACACGCCATGTCAGTGTCCCTCTGAGGGGCACAAATATGGCGGCCGGAAACGTGTTAAAACATCTGGAATTTACTGTGGCTATCTCAAAGGCATTCTTCTCTCTTTTGAGCTTGCAAACATTCGCAAAGACGCTTCTCCTGTCATGTTGGCTTTTCAAACCTCAAAAACACAAGCTGAATCGATGTTTTCGTGTACGTGACATGCCTGTGCGCAGACATGTTTATGTCACGCACTGTGAAAAAACCTAAAATTCAAACTGCTCTATTTTCAAAACAAAGCACGCTGCCGAGCTGAAAACATGCAAGCAGATACATTTCTAAAATGTCTTTTACGCGATGAAGTTAAAAATACAAAAATCTGTTTAATTTTGAATTTTAGTTTTTTATGACGTCATGTGAAAACCAAGAATACATTGTAGACTGCTAAGAAAACTTGAAGTGTTTACAAATCAAATTGATTAACTTCACCGAATTCAGTTGATTTAGACGATGGTGCCACTCGAACTTCATGTTCAAATGGAGCTACATGTAGTAAAATATATCCAATCGCGTCTAAATTTGTGTCAGTTTGTCTAACATTGGATATATGCAAATTATTCTCGCAAGGCGAAGTTGCGTTCGCTTATTTCTAATCAACAGTTTAGACGGATACGTAGCCTCAAATTTTAATTGCAGTAAGCTATATTTATTTTATTTTACCTTGCCTTGACTCACAGTTCACAGTACTGCCTGAAGATAACTAGAATTTAAACTAATCCTCAAGTCACGTAATTCGCGTCGGCTGAGCTCACTCTTGTCAAATCTATCTTTGCCTTCTTTGAATAGATACCATAAATAAAGACTCTCCCATAAAGAGGCACTTCCACAATTAATTGCTGATGTTCGTTTAAAATACCGATCTAAAGTCGGATGTGCGCCGTTTATATAAAATAACAATTATTGTTTTCAAATCGCTGCACAATTCCCATTGCCGATGCACGGGTAATTGAAATGTTAAATGAAAGCTTTTGCTCACCAACAGCGTACACAGAACCACGAGGTACGGCAGATAACACTTATAAACGAAGTTAATCTTTTTCGTCTTCCCTTCTTCCGCGAATCTTGCTGTCGATTCCTGGTCTTCATAACCATGAGGCTCCTTCGAGCTCCTCGCCGATTCCGTTCTAGTTCCACTTCAGAAATGAAGTTAATTTGGTCTTCACCCTACACATAGCCTGACTCTGACTCCGAGGACGAGGAGGACATGATTCCAACACAATTTTGACTACTGCCAGGCTTCTACCCTCCAATATGTGCTTCGATGACCCCAACAAACGCTTGCAATAACAGAGATTGACTGAGAAGCTATCTTTCAATCGTTCCCGGGATGACGTCACCAACCTCCTTAGACCCAGACTCCTTCTTACTCGGCCGTGCAACAAATCGAACGAGACTTTGGCTGTCCATAAAAAATCGAGGATTCAACCAAATCCAATAATTCTTTCGCCGAAATACTTCGAATGATAAGCAGATTTATTTAGGCGAAAAAAATGTTTTGGGGTTAGGTGCACTTTAAAGGGGGGATGCTTGAATAGTATTCGATCATGCTTTTTCTTGTGAAGGGGCACATAGAAAGGTGTTTGACACAAGTGTTACGCCGTTATCCAATGTCAGAAGTACAATTGATTAATTATCTTGACATGATTGTTTTCTTTCACTACTTTGATATGCATTTCATACAGATTTAACATATTCATTCACCTTGGTGTGACGGGACTTGATTAATTATCTTGACATGATTTTTTAACTACTTTCATATGCATTTCATACACATCTAACATACCCGTTCACCTTGGTGTGACGGGACTGAAAAAAAGATAGCATTTTAATTTTGCTTTCATGTGTCGCACAAGCTAAGTAAAGTTAGCAAAACTAGCAGTCATATGGCCCCGACCGTGCTGTCAGAGGCATGGGCCTTAATTTTTGATTTTACGTCACAAACTGCTTTGCAGTCAAGTTTTCAAAGAAGTTTTGCATTGCAAAACAATTTGTGACGCTGTTAAATCGAGAATAGTCCCATGCCTCTCACAGCACGGTCGTGGGGCCATATGACTGCTACTAGTTTTGCTAACTTTACTTAGCTTGTGCGGCACATGAAAGTAAAATTCGGGAGTGAAAATGGTGAAATATGTTTTCTATAAGTGTAAAGAATTATCTTATCCAAGAAAGATTTTTGCCTTTAGGTGCACTTTAACTAAATGGTTGATTGTTCGAACAGCCATGCCTGTTTTTCAACGGCTTTATCCAGTGGATAAGAAGTTATACTACCTATCTTGATGTGGATACTTTTATCCGTTAGATAGCGGCTGGAAAACGTTATCCAAGCTTCGAGCAACCGGAATGACTAATGGAGAAATTGTATCCACTTGATAGCAATTTATACGCTGGTTAGGAGTATCCACTTAGTTGAATCGGAGAAAAGAGAGGAAGATCGAGAAAGAAATTATATTAAACTGTATTAAAGGTTGCATCTTTTTTTCCAAGGGGTGGAATGGCGAAGCTTGATAAATTACTGTCTCGTCACCTTGTGCAGCAGATTGAAAAGTAGGGGATGGGGACAGGGATGGAAACGGGTATGGACTAAGCTTTCTTCTATTCAAACGTTAATAAACATATGCGGCTCTCCAGCGTACATGTACGGAATCTACGTGCATGAGACAAAACTACGCGCTGGTTTGGGGGAAAATGAGTGGAAATTCAAACGGATGGAGGAACGTCTCGCAACCGTAGTTGATAACTTCTCTGGCTTTTTATTGGGGAGTTTCCCTAAAAAAATGTAAAAGCAAATGCCAATTCAGTAACCGCAGCCGAAAAGGCGACAATAGAGAGATCATTAACCGAGATTGTCATCAGTGGATCCTTCCACAAATCCTCGCTCGATGTTTGGAAGAACTCTTTTCATATTGTACTAACTGTTGTCAAAAACTGTCTCCGTCATAACTAAACAAAGTTGCAGACATATAAAGAAACAAGTCAGAGGGAGTACCGAGAAGATCATGTCGTTCTGATAAAAGACATGCTTTTCGAGAAAACCCTTCTTGGCAGGAGAAGATAGATCGTCTCTTTTCGCCATACTAGAATGCCGACCCCAAAAACTAACTCCGAAACAAGAAACAAGCAGAAGGAAAGCTCACTTGATCTTATAGTTTTATTACAAGGCTGCACATAAAAAATGTTCACAACAGGTTTTCCTCGTCTGAGAAGTAGTCTCGAAATTGCGACATTTTCACTACACAAGGACAGCAGGGTATAGAAAATTATTGCTAAAAAAGTTACTTACAATTGTCTATGAATACATGTATTAACACACCGATCACACACCAAATAGTATTATTATGCATTGATGTCACTGTCTTAATTTCGGTTGCCAATAAATGCGCAGCTTATTACCGCTGGCACTGTTTTCGTTACGTCAAACGTACAGACAATGAGTTTTATACACGCAGAATTGACGTCATTTTGCAGACAAAACTTTTACCGAAACGAGTCTAAGTTGAGTCAAAATTTTAATGATAAGTTTTAAAACATTTTTTTAGGGTGGGGTGTTGTACAATGTTGCCGGAAACCTTTGGACTGCGCTTCAAGTTTTATAGACGTAGTAAGCTTACAAATAGTTGTTTACAAGTTGATGAGCATGTTTAGCTTCTTGTACGCGATCTTGTTTTTACTGACGCTCAAGTTTATTGAATTCGGTTTTCGCATGATAGCGAGAATTATCAGAGCCTCGGTTTGTGTTATCCGCCTCAGCCTTCGGCTTCGACAGATATCAGAAACCTCGGCCATGATAACTTTCGCTATCATGTTCAACCTCAACCAATAATTATGAGGTTCTATCGTAATTGTTCTGGAATGCTATAAACTCGTAAACTGATCGTCCGGTAATTAAAAGCTACGAGCTAAACATATTTGAAATTACGCCTTACTTCGGCTCAATTGCGGATTCTCGACAGCAGGGCCTAAGGTGAGGCAATGCTGCTCGAATATCATACATTCAACAGTAAAAGGGATAATAATAATAATAATAATAATAATAATAATAATAATAATAATAATAATAATAATAATAAAATGCAACGCTTCAATATCAAGGAGGTTCCCGTTATTGAATGGACACTTACTACTCCATTCTCACGTCCGAATTGTCGTGGGAGGTTTTGTTGAAGTAACGCGGCTGTACTTTCAAGAGTTGGTGAACAACAATCATCGGACAGCCAAAAACAAAAATAGAAAAACAGTTGATAAAATATCAAAACTCTTATGAAAACACTCAGTAAGGACTGGGAGTTACAACACAAAACAAATAAGCAGTGTGTTTTAATTTGGAAACTATTCTGTTAGCTCGTATGATGCCCACTTTTTTAATGTAATGACTTCGAAACTCGGCTCTAGCCATAATTGCCATATACTCCAAGTATTTAGTACGTTTTAGTTTTGGGAACAAAGGCTACACGAACAAATGCCGTTAACCATACCTTTGAAATAGTCACGGTGCATTTTCACCGCTAAAAATCAAGCTATAAATCAAGTGTTTAATTTTCTGATTAAGCTATGTAGGTCTACGTACTGAAATCTTCAGAAGAGAAGAATATATTGGCTACTCATGTGGACAGTTATCAATTTATTTGTCTCAGAGGAAGAATAACATAGAATGATTGATGAATTAGGTCTAAGGATACAACATGTTTCGGACTTAAATATACTGGAAACATGGGCTTTTAGTTGTATTTCAAGTCATTTAATTTGTTGGACGTTTTGGGTTCACTTTTAAAAAAATCTGAGTTCAAACGAAACGCATGAACCACCGTATAACTTGACCTGGAAGACCTCTGTAACATTTCCCTTCTATTTCAACTGACAATTGTATATCATTGTGCCGGTTGACATATTTTTATCCTTTGTCATCACAAGTAGAATTTGGTTACTAGTTGGATCTTTAAAGATGATAGTAGCTTTAAATCCCGAGTTTGATTTTTTATTATACCAGCTATCTTTAGCAGCATATGCTTCTTTAGTGCTACTAAACCAACAGCAACACTGCCCCTCTAAGATCGTTGTCATCACAACAAAATACTGCCTTAGTCCTACTGAGTAACAGATTCCTGTGATTATTTTCCCCTCATCGTATCTCCTGTCTACTTCAATGCAAGCCTCTCTCCATGTATTACATGTGAACCATTCCTGTAATTTGCCTGAGTATTTCTCTGCTCCTTTAGTCATAACGACGTAAAACGTTGAGCACCGGGCACCACATGCAGTAATCATAAAACCATCATTCCATTTCCTCTCTATGTCAGATGTGCCTGCTAGTACTGTTTGACTTGTGCCATAGTTTTCAATGAAAAATGCTCCAAATCCCAAGTTTTCATCACATGCGAGGGAATATATTTGTTTCGACTTTCCGTTTATACATTTCCACTGTTCGTGAACGAGCTCCATGAAAGTGTCAAAACTTCCTCGAATCCCCCACAGGGATGGCCTGGTACCGTACAGGTTTGAAGTGCCAAAACATGCGCTTATCCGGCCATTATGCATACTTTGGCTGATCACAATTCGATTTCGCTGGTTATTTTTAATAAAACCAGTGATGAGATCAGTGTAATTATGAGAATCAAATTCACTGTTTAATGGATAGTCGTCACGATTTCCACCACTGTAGATAGGCTCAGTACTCGGACGGTCCTTCTTTCCAGTCATGAACAGAGTTAAATCACCACCCTTACCTAAAAATGATACACACCCGATTAACAAAAACGCTGTAAGGCAAAACTGATATAAATCTTCAACGATAAAACCCTAACGGTTTCTGAAAGCCTTCGAACTCTGAACTTATTTGGATTCAGGCATGTTCGGAAGAGCGTGGTATGACTGCCGTGTGTTATGAGACGGAGGTAAACCCATACCTTTGTATTTCATCTCAGTACCAAACAACCCTGAACACAATTTTTTTTGTATTTTTTAATAACCTCCCGGCCCGCAGTCGTTGTTTAGAGGAGTCTGTCTTTTGGTCGAGGGTCGAGGGTCGAGGGTTCTATGTCGAGGGTCGAGAGTTCCATGTCGAGGGTCGAGGGTAACAAATTTTTCCAAATATTTATTATTAAAAAAAAAATTAAAAAAGACAAGAAATTGGAAAAAGAGAAATTAAATTAAAAGAGAATTGAAGAAGAATCTAAGCGTTTCCAGAAAGCGAGTTGCACGTGGACATTAGATCTTTTTGTAAGTGGAAAGCCTAGGGGGTGGGGGATGAAATAGTGAATAGCCCGTGCCGTGCCCCATGTAATCCCAATTTGGCTTTAGAAACGTCATTGATTTCATTTGTGTTTCACAGGATTTCATTTGTGCATTACACCGGGGGATACTTCCCTATAGGGCCTATACGGATAAGGTATGGCTTTTGATTCCGATGTCCCGAAACGGGTACGGAGTAAGCTCAAGCGCACCTGTACTTATCAGGATCTTTGGCAGGTTACGGATTTGTTCGCTTTCAGTTAACGTTCTTCCTACAATCCTAAAATGAGCGCGTTGGTATTTACTGTTATTTTTTTTTGTTCGAAACAGGGTAAGGGTTTCAAACTTGCAGTAGTACCCCTATACCCAAACATCGGTCAGTTACACCGGGGCACTACATAGCTTGTTTTATAACATAGGGTGACTGTCAAGGAAAATCTTTTGTTCTCTTAACATGTCCAGGTTCCACACAATAAAATTTCTCGGCCAGAATAGTCCGCTTTTATTAAATATTTTGTATTTTTCTCAAAGAAAATGTCTACAAGCCACGCTGCTCAGTAGCCACCATCAGTTCCATTTCTCATGATATTTTCGCAAAATGCCCTGAGCCAGTTTAATAACAATGACTGCTTTGACTTGCCATTATGCAACAAGTGATTGGCTGCGGCAAAAATAGAATACCTGGTCGCGATTTCTGGTGCGGTGATCAATTTCTTTGAAACAACGTCAAATAGATATTTGCCGGCGCTTTTCTCGTTAGATTGCAAATTGCGATTTGTTTCGATTCTTTGTGAAAGACTTTGGATTCCCCTAAATCGTTCGCTGATGTGATAGGAGGGAAAAAATCAAACAGTTGGTGGAGGAGGTACCAGGCAGAGGACGAGGAGGAGGCGATAAAAATCACGGGAGATTGTAAAGGTAATTGTTGTCTCGTTACTGTTACTGTTACCGTTACTGATGATGAACCGACAACACTGTCACCAGTATTACGCAGCGCGTATACAGAAAAGGAGGATAGGCCTGGTAGGTTTCTTATCCTTGGAGATTGTTTTCAATCAATAACGGTTATCATTGTCAAGATCTTACATAAGTGACGAAACTTGAGGGTAGAAGCGGTTCACGAGAAAAAGTGAGATTTGCGTAGATGTCCGGATCTCGTGCGAGAGCTCTTGAGAAGAATTTAAGTCGCGGCTGCACGAACGTTTTTTTGAATTGCGATGGTGATGTGATTTTTCTTTTTAACATTGTCGTGTTGCCAGCGCGCGGTTATAATCGCATGTGTAAGCACCCGCGTGCAAGTGATGCAATGGCGACAGCTAAAAATATCGCATACAACAAACCGCAAGAAATTTAATGAATTGAATTTTTCGAGATAAAATCACGGAATTTGTCACTCCTATAGCCACCCCCGCGAACCGGCTACGCGACAATTAAAAAAAAAAACCGCATCACCATCGCAAAGCAAATCCTCGCTCGTGTAGTCACGGCTTTATTTCCCGCGGACGACAAAAATCAAACTTGTCTTGCTCGTAATTTTATAATTACAAAGTTTTAATCAGCTTGTGCAAACCCGAACGGTGTCGCTTATTATACCTGTCTTGTGCTATTGTCATGGAGAAATTCATGTGATTTGTAATGATTTCGTATCTACTCGTGCGGAAAATGGCGTCATTTCCGTTCTTTGTAATGTCACATCTCACAAGACCTACAGGAGAATTCCACGTGACGTCAAAAAGAACTAAAATTCAAAAGTGAACAGACTTTTGCACTTTTATCTTCATTACGTGAAAGACATTTTAGAAACCTATCTGCTTGCATGTTTTCAGCTCGGTACCTTGCTCTGTTTTGAAAATAGAGCAGTTTGAATTTAAGAGTTTTTCACAGTGCGTGACATACAGATTTCTGCTCACAAGCAAGTCACTTACATGAAAACATCGATTCACCGTGTGTTTTTGAGGTTGAAAGCCCAACATGGTAAGAGAAGCGTCTATGTGCATGATTGAAAGCTCAACAGAGAGAACAAAGCCTTTGAGATAGACTCGAGTAAGAAACATATGCTTTAACTCGTTTCCGGCCGCCATCTTTGGGGTTCCTCAGAGGAACGCCAAGATGGTATTTCCATACAAAACACCATAATTTTGAGTGGTGCATTTACCGAATAACTCAGTACGGGATATCGCACGGCCCTGAGACTTTGTAATGTTGTTTATTTATTACTCTTCTATAATATCACAATCTCTTGACTTTGTCTATTGAATGAATGATGATTTTAGTTTTTTACTTGCGTGACTGAAAACGCTCTATACCGATTTTGTAAAGGCTATATAGAGGTTCAAATCTGAAATCTACTTTGGGTAGGCACGTGCTTTAAAGAATTAACGGAGGAATCGCGATTTTTCGAAGCCACAAATTTTTCGAAATCTCCCTTGGATTTGCTTCGATCGGATATTGCAACTTTACCCTACTGCAAGTTTGAAACCCTTACCCTGTTTCGAACAAAAAAAAATAACAGTAAATACCAACGCGCTCATTTTAGGATTGTAGGAAGAACGTTAACTGAAAGCGAACAAATCCGTAACCTGCCAAAGATCCTGATAAGTACAGGTGCGCTTGAGCTTACTCCGTACCCGTTTCGGGACATCGGAATCAAAAGCCATACCTTATCCGTATAGGCCCTATAGGGAAGTATCCCCCGGTGTAATGCACAAATGAAATCCTGTGAAACACAAATGAAATCAATGACGTTTCTAAAGCCAAATTGGGATTACATGGGGCACGGCACGGGCTATTCACTATTTCATCCCCCACCCCCTAGGCTTTCCACTTACAAAAAGATCTAATGTCCACGTGCAACTCGCTTTCTGGAAACGCTTAGATTCTTCTTCAATTCTCTTTTAATTTAATTTCTCTTTTTCCAATTTCTTGTCTTTTTTAATTTTTTTTTAATAATAAATATTTGGAAAAATTTGTTACCCTCGACCCTCGACATAGAACCCTCGACCCTCGACCAAAAGACAGACTCGTTTAGAGTAGTCTTGTCGATTGATCGGTAATTGGTTGGTAATCTCAGTGACTGATAGATCAGTCGATCGATCTATTGATTGATGAATAAATAAACTGCTTGAAGACGTGCATGTATGTATTCATGAATGAATGATCAATCGAATTCCAATGATACGACTTCTTGATAGCAAGTCCGCTTTTCTGTACCATTTGGAAAAGGTGTTTTATGCTAGAATTTTATATCATTTCGCATGGCTATTCCAATTAGTCTAGAATACTTTGACAGGATAACTAGTAGAGCACGTGCCATAAATTAAAAATTGTTGGAAAGCTGCCATTGCCGCCTTTCTAACCGTCATTTGTTAGTGGCATGTCCTATTTTCTGTTGTTGGTAAAATTAGCAGGTTTTTCTGTTGTTTGCATGTCTTGCTGATGATGGGAATAAACTTTTTTGTAAGTCACAGGTGGGTATTGTCAAGGAAGAGGTGGTCTTCTGATACTAGGTTAGTAGGCCAGCTTTCCACGGCTATACTCGCTGGTTCTAGCCCGTGCTTTAGGTGACGCATTCACTAGCGCAGGCGAGGATCCACACCGGTTTCCACAGTTTTACGGAAATCGGTCAGATTTCTCGGAATAAATTGTTTTTTTTTTTAATAAATTAAAGTAAATTTCTAACTTGAAATCTCGAAAATGGTTTGAACATTTTTCTTTATTATTTTCTGGTACTTATGATGCACTCTGGCCGTTGGAAAGGGGACTATAGGGAGTTAGATCCAAACATTTTTCCTAGCCCCTTCTGGGCTGTTTCGGATTTTCCTAGATCCGCCCCTGTAGCGTGTGTGATATATACAGCTCTGTGGCATTTAGCAATGTGGGTGTTGAAAATTGGTTGGGGGTGTGCGGCCCGCTTCCTGAAACCCTTACCCTATTTCAGACCAAAATCTGCAATTTTCCCTACCCTATTTCAGACCTGCTCAAAGATTTAATACCCTATTTCATACCTATTTCACGTACACACATACCTAATTCACGTACACAATTGGCGTAAACATAATTATAACTAATAGTAATTGGACCGAGTGGGGTACAATTCAGGGAGTAATCGCGCGAGTAACTTCAAAATCGGACGAGCGCGAGGCGCGAGGCCGATTTGAAAATACGAGCGCGATTACTCCCTGAGTTGTACGACACGCGGTCCAATTACTAATTAATCGTATCTATAACAAATTTCGGAATTAAAAGTTTCTTTTGGGAAGGTCTTTTGAGGGAAAACGTCTGTAGCGCTTTCCATATGTTTTGAAAACTGCAGGAAACGTTTGCAAAGGAAGTCATTAAAGCGCGCGTAATTGACGTGAAAATCACGTGGGTATCCAATTACAGGTATCCAATTACAAAAAGTTCAAATTGGATACCTGTAATTGGACACCCACGTGATCGCGCGCCGATTACGTGACAAATAGGCGCGCGGAGGACCAATCACGATCGAGAATTTTGTTATAGATACGATTAGAGAAAAAACAAGGGCTTTTGTTGATGGCCTTATCACCCGATGATTAAGAAGTAGCTTTTTCTATAAAAATATAACCAATTCAAGGCTAGAGTGCGCGAATCATAACCTGTTTCAGACCTAAATGGTCAAAATTGATACACTATTTCCGACCAAAACGGCTAAAAAAAAAACCATACCCTTTTGGGTGCTCATACCTATATAGCCCATATAAGGGAGTACCTCCCGGGGGATGTTGATGTCCACATTTCTATGGTCGCTATTTTTGTTCAGTCACTCTCGTGTTGTTATTGTCTGCTATGTTCAATGATATACTTACCTTGGAGGTCGCAATATTCAGTCTTGTAATATTAGTGCCAAATATGTTACGTTTTCCGTAATTTCCTCCTATTTTTTAAGCCTCCTTTTGTGGTTAGATCGACGTACGGATATGTCTCACCCAAGTACGATTTATAAAACAAAGAAATCTATTATCCTTTGATGAACGAACTTGAGAAATTTTTCATTCCTAGTTAGTGTGTTCCTGTGTATAGAACGGCTATATCTTACACTCAACGTTTTTTCTTCTTCGTCAATCCCCCAAGCGGACACATAAAAGGGTCTCAATGGGATTAGCCGTTAGCCGTAAAACGTCCAAAAATCTAGCCGTTAGGCGTAAAAATTGAAAAAATTAACCGTTGGCAGTGAAAAAAATATTAATCGTAAAAAATTCTGGCCATAAAAATAAAAGTCTAAGGACTCGTGCGAAGACTTTATGTGTCTTGAATTTTCAGATTTTACGAGTCTTTATAGCGAGTAAAGCCAATACTCTCACTATTCAGCAAACCAGAAGTGTTGAAATTGTCTGTCGAACGCCGATCGGTGTCCGTAGCACGAGTTGACAGACGTTTTAACAGCTCTTACTATTTTTAGACCATTTCCAGTTTCTTTATTACTCGGCAGGAGGTCGGCCGAGTCTAAATGTGTGCTTGGTTTTCCGTCTTTTCGTCTTTGTCGAGTTTCATCCAGAAAGCTCACTTCCGGCGTTTCTGCGCAAGTGCAAGCTAAATTTAGCAGTACCTCTCGGAAGGCCCTGGTTTTTGTTGCACGAAACAAGGCTGCCGATGGCCGCCATGTTGACATCACGAACGCTTAAGTAACGATTCACCTTGTGTTTACGAGGTGTGAACAACTAATATGTTGGCAGAAGTGTCAATAGGATTGTTTGCAAGTTCAACAGCGAGACATTGAGATTACTTAATAGGAAATTCGCGCGCACAACTTTTATTCACGAGATGAGTTTTCTGATACGTATCAACGAATGAATAAAAATCGTACAAAGCATTTCCCATGCTGTAATGTGTTTATTTCATAAGTACTGAGATTTTTTCTTGTAGTATTTGATACACAAATTGCACAAATGGGGCGCTGAAAAGCGTAAAAAGTAAGCTTAGTTTAAACTCGCTCAACAACAACTTAGTTAATGAAAGTTTATAAAATTTTTAACGCTTACTGTGTTCATCATATGTTAGTAAAGTCCAATGTCTATTAATAAAGGAAGCCATGCCAATAAACTACAGAGTCACTTTCCAGTTCTAAAGGCCCGTTTCCATTTCGCAGTTTCGGGACTTGACAGATTTGTGGCAAGCATCGGAGACTGACTTACTGTGTTGATGTGAATGGAAAAATCACCACATTGAATAACAGCTCCGCTGAACAGTGTCATGGACTGCTTACCGGTATTCTGGGAGTCGGAGGACAACGGACAGGTTGTTTCAGAAGCATTCGAAGCTGGCCATTAGAATTCGAAGTTAAGTCGGCTCGTACTCGTTGCCATCTTTTGTGCGGACAGAGATGATAAATTCGCTAATATATTCATTCAGCTCAACCGCTGGAATATCTTCAAGTTTCCTGTCTTCGTCCTTCGTTTTCAAATATCTTTCAAGCAATCTTACATCTTGTTCAATTGTTTGAGCGGTATTTTTGCTTTCGTGTTCTAAAATAAATTCTTCAACTGAGCAAACAGAAGCAAACCTTCCTCGGCCATTTTTCAAAGCGCACGAGGTTTTGTGCAACGGCTCTAGGATGACGTATCCTTCAGTACGTTCATTCATCATTAGTGAAATTTCGTCGTTCGCGTTGCTGATTGGACGAACAATTCTTTTCACGGTGAAATTTTGTCGTTCGTGCTCCTGGTTGGCTACGAGTAGAATCAGTACGAATTTTATTCACTATGATTTTCGTGGATAAATCTCAGTACCTATGACATAAGAAAGGTTTTAACATAGCCACACTGAACTCCAGATGTTTTAGTCGTGCCTGTGGCTTCTACATACTAAACCACTGTAATTTTGAGTGGTACATTTTGCTGAATAACTCAAGTACAGCATATCACACACTCCTGAGACATTTAAAAATAGTTTATTTACTATTTTTGTACAATATCCAATTTCTTGAATGAATGATAAGCGATTATATTTTAAATTGCGTGACGTGAAATCCAACTATAGAACTGGCTGCAGAAACCTTACTCTCTTACGCATTTCAGCAAACAGTTGCACCTGCTAAATATTTTTCTCCTCACATTTCATCGAGATTCCAGTAACGTTTATGCCAAAAAATCCTGAATTCTGTAATGGTCTTAACCGCAAGCTAGCGGACCTATATGAGGAAACAAACTCCTGGGATCAAAAGCCATTAATCATTCATTGTTTTTTATGGGTCATCGTTTTCTATTTAGTCGGTTTTCTATGCCGTCGTGTTTTCGGTCATCGTTTTCTAGACATCCATAACACAAGCAGTGTTGCGACTGCACTTGAAGAATGCGTTGTATGAGAGAATTAGAAGGCAGTCCTCGTACTATCTGCTCATGATGAACATGAAGCAATAGTGAAAATAAAATATAGGAAGGAATTGAGATCTTTTTGAAAAATGGACAACCACTTTGAGTTTAAAACAAGACATATTTCGATCGTTCAACGACCATCATCAGTTGTGAGATAGTTTACAGTTGTGATTTGAATTTATACTACCATTGACGCGTTTTTACCATCTACGCGAATTTTTTAAAAATTAACGGGCAATACTTAAATGCGCGAGAAATGGGACAATACATTTTATGAGATAGGATGTACATGGAGAGACTAAGTATAAACAACAAAATAATTACAGCTATTGCACAAAATTGTCATAGTAAGTAAAAATAAATAACAAAAGGACTAACGCAATGGGAAACCACGTTAGCAAGAAAGAGTCAGCTCGGCATGTTTAAGCTGCTTGTTTAACGTGGGATTTTCCCAGCGGATATGAGCGGCTTCTTTTAAAATTAGCTGAAATCTATTTGGTGCAGAATCCAAAATAGAAAAGCACCTCGTTGAACAAAGTCTGCGACATGTCTCAGACTGTTGTAAATGCTGAAAAATGTGCGAGTTCCTGTCCCTACTCAGATGTTCACGAATGCGTGTTGAGAGATGTCGACTGGTTTCGCCGATGTAACAGCCATTACATCCTGCACAAGAAAATTTGTAAACAACACGCGAACGGAGATTGAAAGGCACAGGATCCTTCACACTAAACATGCTACCGACTTTGAAAGAAGAAAAAAACCAACTTGATTTCAATATTGGCACAGTAACGTTGAACGAGTTTCCGTAATCTTTTCTGCGCTTCCATAGGAAAGGGACCTACATAAGGTAACTTAAAATAGTAAGATGAAACAGATGGCTGAACCTGCGCGTTATCTGAAAGACGGTTTCGAGTTCCATTTACGCATTGATTGAAAACCTTCTCTATAGTATTAACAGGGAAGAGGTTTTTTCGTAAAATAAAAGTGATTCTTTATGTCATTATGAAAGCCCAACCAAGAGTTGTTAATTTTGTAAACCCTGTCAACCAGCGTTCTAACAAGACTAATTTTGTAAGAGAATGCAGTAAAACTGAAATAGTTGGTAAGGAGACCTGTGAAAGTTTTCTTGCGGAAAACGGACGTCCGAAGATGTAGAGGATCGTTATGAACCAGGACATCCAAGAATGCTAATTTATGATCTACTTCTTTCTCCATAGTAAAACGTATGTTAGGATGTTGAGAATTGAGATAATTATAGAGAGAAACAGCATCCTGTTCATTCTCAAATACGTAAAACGTGTCGTCGACATTTGGATCCCAACGTGTACGCTAAAATCTACCCTTCCGGTTCTCAGCCTGCCAGGATTTATGGACTCCCCAAGATGCACAAGCAGCGCGGACCTAACTCAATGCTGCCATTCAGACCTATAGTTTCGTCGATTGGGACCAATAATTATGAATTAAATAAATATTTATGTACCCTCTTACAACCCCATATCTCTTCTAACTACTGCACTAAGGATTATTTTACATTTGTCAATGAAATTCAGGGTCTACCAATATCAGGTAATTTGGAGGCCAAACTGTTTTTTAGGGGTAACCTCGACATAAAAGACACGAGGAAGCTTGCTAACAATCTTAGCCCCTTTCTGAAAGAGATTCTCGAGGTATGGTCTGAATTAAACTATCAAAGTTCGATAGAAACGGTAGAGTTCTTTCTCACACAAAGCTTATGGTATAATTCTTTGATTAGAGTTATGGACAAACCAGTTTTCTATAAAAGTTGGTATCAAATGGGCATTTCTCATGTGAATCAAATCGTTAAGGAACAACCAAGTACTTTCTTGTCACCAACAGAATTTGAAAGCAAGTATCATACCAAGGTTTGCCCTTTGACACTCTACTGAATGACATCTACCCTCCGAGAACTCTGGAAAAATAAAAAACCACCAAGTGTACCACTCAATTGTAAAGAACAAGAGTCTTTCACAACCGCCTTTTTAAAATCGAAAAAACCCAGTAGACTAGCTTATCAAAAACTGGTGGAAGTAAATTGTGAATATAAAATTTCCAGCCAGGAGAAATGGAGCAAGGTTTTCCCAGAAGCTCGTGATTTAATCTGGCATAACGCATACATGACTGCTTTTAAATGTACGAAAAGCACCAAACTGATTGAATTGTTTAGTAGCGTAAGTACCGCACATTTTAAATAAAACAAAAACAAAAACAAAAACAAAAAAATATATATATATTTGGTCTCATTTGACGTTGAAAGCTTATTTACCAACATACCCCTGGATGAATGCATTGATCTAGCAATTCGGTACATTAAGGAGGGAAATACCGATATTAAACTAAGTGAAACAGAGCTTAAAACTCTTTTCCGTTTAGCCACTGCTCAAACACATTTTTTGTTCAAGGGTTCTTTTTATGATCAGGTGGATGGTGTATCCATGGCCTCGCCCCTTGCCCCTGTTTTGGCAAACCTTTTCATGGGTCACAATGAGAATGCTTGGATAGAAAACTATAAGGCCTCAAAGGTTTTATTCTACCGACGATATGTCGACGACACGTTTTGCGTATTTGAGAATGGACAGGATGCTGTTTCTTTCTATAATTTCTTAATTATCAACATCCTAACATACATTTTACTATGGAGAAAGAAGTAGATCATAAATTAGCATTATTGGATGTCCTAGTACATAACGATCCTCTACATCTTCGGACGTCCGTTTTCCGCAAGAAAACTTTCACAGGTCTCCTTACCAACTATTTCAGTTTTACTGCATTCTCTTACAAAATTAGTCTTGTTAGAATGCTGGTTGACAGGGTTTACAAAATTAACAACTCTTGGCTGGCTTTCATAATGACATAAAGAATCTCACTTTTATTTTACGAAAAAACCTCTTCTCTGTTAATATTATAGAGAGGGTTTTCAATGCGTTAATGGAACTCGAAACCGTCTTTCAGATAACGCGCAGGTTCAGCCATCTGTTTCATCTTACTATTTTAAGTTACTGTAATGTATTAGGCTACTAAGCATGCTGGGATAGGAAAAACCATGTGCTTTTGATAGCGGCGGCCATGTTACGTTTGCATTGAAATTGGTGGAGTTAAATCTGTTTGTTTGGATACTTTATTACTCTGGGGACACTACAGTTACCTTATGTAGGTCCCTTTTCTATGGAAGCGCAGAAAAGATTACGGAAACTCGTTCAACGTTACTGTGCCAATATTGAAATCAAGTTGGTTTTTTTCTTCTTTCAAAGTCGGTAGCATGTTTAGTGTGAAGGATCCTGTGCCTTTCAATCTCCGTTCGCGTGTTGTTTACAAATTTTCTTGTGCAGGATGTAATGGCTGTTACATCGGCGAAACCAGTGGACATCTCTCAACACGCATTCGTGAGCATCTGAGTAGGGACAGGAACTCGCACATTTTTCAGCATTTACAACAGTCTGAGACATGCCGCAGACTTTGTTCAACGAGGTGCTTTTCTATTTTGGATTCTGCACCAAATAGATTTCAGCTAATTTTAAAAGAAGCCGCTCATATCCGCTGGGAAAATCCCACGTTAAACAAGCAGCTTAAACATGCCGAGCTGACTCTTTCTTGCTAACGTGGTTTCCCATTGCGTTAGTCCTTTTGTTATTTATTTTTACTTACTATGACAATTTTGTGCAGTAGCTGTAATTATTTTGTTGTTTATACTTAGTCTCTCTATGTACATCCTATCTCATAAAATGTATTGTCCCATTTCTCGCGCATTTAAGTATTGCCCGTTAATTTTTAAAAAATTCGCGTAGATGGTAAAAACGCGTCAATGGTAGTATAAATTCAAATCACAACTGTAAACTATCTCACAACTGATGATGATCGTTGAACGATCGAAACTTGTCCTGTTTTAAACTCAAAGTGGTTGTCCGTTTTTAAAAATATTAACTTGTCTGCTTTTATCAAGACCTTTTGGATCAATTGAGATCTTATTATTCTAACTTTGTCATAATATTACAGCCGTGCAGGTAAATCAGTGTGAAGTAGCAAATTGCAATTTCTAATTGCCTTTTGCGGGAAGGCCGAGCTCGAGTAAAGGCCAACATGGCCTCTTGTTCATGATTTGACGACTTTGCGATGTCGATACGATGGCCGAAATGAAAAATGTAATTAGTTTTTATCGCACTGGTGAAGAAAAACCCACTGAAAGATACAAGGCAAGGATAAAAATTTAGGAACAACACAGCTCGTTTCTTTCATTTAGAAAAAATGTCATAGATTTTCTTGGACTAAACGACAAAGCCAAGAAGTTCGGGTTAGGGTCGTTTGACCTGAAACTTTACCGCCTTGCAAAATGTGGTTGCAAATCGGAAAATCTCGACATATCGACCCAGCAGCAACTGGAGCTTGCCTCAGATGGGGAGAGCGAGCTAAACGGTAAAAGTATTTTCATTAAATTAACGATAAAATAGGCTGCATGTGTGATTTCATTTGCTTTGTCGACGCAGCGGGCTATTAGGTTTGATAGGTTTGGCAGGTGGTCGGAGTTGTTGTACTTTCGCAATCGTCAATCAAAACCACTGGACTCTGGAATTTTGTAATTTCTGTCATAATTAAAGCCAAATGCTTAGTAGTTCGACGGCGTTCTCATAGATACGTTTTCGCAGGTTCATGAGCCATTAAATGTGCATTCATTGTAACTGTAAAATACCAATCTAATATATCAGAAAAAGGGCTCTTCCTCCGGCAGTGTATGCAAAGGCAAATCCTAACGCTGTTACAAGGGTGCGTTTTCCAGCCGACCAAGTTAACACGACGCACGCTGCCTCCTTAGAAAACCGCTCTTTTGCTGACGAAGGGTGCGTAATTAGTTTCGTTAGTGATACCATTGTTCCGCAACTCACGCTCGCGTCAGAGGCTGATTTCAAGCAGGTGGAGGAGTACAAAAGCGATTCCAATCATACTGATGTCGATTCAGCAGATTTTGAGTCAGAGGAACTGGTCACTGGTAAACCTGTGATAACAAGGGCTAGAAGACAAATCAAAACGTGGATACGGTTTGATGTTTAGGCGGTCACAAAACGAGAAGCCACATCATTAAGGTGAATTGAAGAACTGTTACCCAAGCAGCATGGATGTTGTTTCAAATGTTTCATTCGGCACATTTATCATTAAGCTTTGAAACATACGAGTAAATATACTTTCTTGTTTTATTTGCTTTGTTTTCGTCAAAGTACCGCAGTGTACATGTAGGAATGAAGAAATAGAGAAGATATAGTTTACCTTGGTAGTATATTACTACAGTTTTCTATCCCAGAATGTTCCTGAGACTTAACAACAATAAAAATTAATTTTTAACTTTTTTAAACAATGGTAATTAATTTTTAACAGATCCGTTAACCATAACGGAAAAACAAATTAACCGTTAGCCGTAAAAAAGCCAAAATATTAACCGTTAGCCGTAAAAGACACTACCCCATTGAGAACCTCACATAAGTTTTGTAACCATTTGCTACTCTTTGTAGTCGTATTGTAGTCGCTTTAGTTTTAAGCTAGTCTAATTGTAGTTTTAAAACGTTATTTCTTAGCTTTCGAGACCTCTTCGCCTCTCTTCGCTAAGATTCTTTTCACTTTTGTTTCGCTTTTTCTTTCACCGCCTGATTACTCCACAAACCCTTAACAACCATTTTGCCAGCTCTGGGTGTTACGATTCGCATTCTTACACATCGCTAAATGGACGTTAGAAGCGTGTTTGAGAATTATCTCAGCGTCTAAAGGGAGGATCAGGGAATCACATGTTTCTATCGTCCTGTGAGAAACAGGAGCTCACGTTTTAACGTAAAGTTCTCACATGTAAACTGTGGCTCTGTTCGCCTTTGTCCTGACGTTGCTAGTAACTGTCGCAAAGTAGGACAGGTCTGTGAGTAACACGGTTTTTTTAGGATTTATTTAAGGATTCTTGTTTTAGCTTTAGAAGTCTCTCAATTCATGTAAGATATAGTCGCTGTAATTGCAGGGTTTAACCAAGGTATTGGTTGTCGTTCTCATAATAAAAACGTTCCATAATAGTCTGGTTTCGTCTGCTGAAATCTTTCTAGTGAGTCAGAAGGTGAGTTATGTTTGTCTTTTGAAAAGTTCTTTGAAGTCCTTGCTTGCGGCATCAACAGAATGCTTTCGTTTGTAAGTTGCAGGGGTTTGTTCCTCGACGTTTTGCAGACCGACCTATGCGGTACAACGGTGGGATCTAGAGAACGCATAGGTGGCGGCTCTATAAACTGTTTGAAGCTCTTCGACTCCGTACTGATATCAGGGCTGGTAGATGTAAAACAAACGTATATTAATGTCTTCTTTATTTGGTCATCAGTCGTTCTGGTCGATTGCACTAATTATAACCTTTGATGACTGCGGAATCTGTTGATGTTGTTCAGTGAAATGAGAAAGGCCGTTAAATGATGAAAAAAATCACTTGATAAATGGACTGTGGAAAGCGACATGGGACTGGCCGTTCCCTACGCGATTCGGTAGAGGCGGAGAAACTCAGCTGATCAGTGTTGTGTGGCTCTAGAAGTTGCGCGTGGTTTACGAAAACACTACTGATTTGGCTTTGCATCTGCTTTTGTTAGAAATGTGAAAGTTGCAGAAGTTTATAGTTTTTTATGTTCTCTGCTTTTGTGCCTATGCTCAGAGTACGTTTCAGTAAAATACAGTCCCCGTTTGCAATTATTCACGGACACGATCAGGCTCTTGTTGGAGGTTTTCCGTTGGAACCAAACATAGTTAACGTAAATGGAAATGGTGAATTATGTATATGAAATAAATCATATATGAACCGCGGAAATGAAATCAAATGAAGAAAGATCCTCGCAGTTGTGAACGCGATTTATGCAATTGCAAAAAGAAGCCTAAAAAAATTCAGGACTTCAACGGGGTTTGAACCCCGCGAGGTCACGGGTTCGAACCCCGTTGAAGTCCTGACTTTTTTCAGGCTTCTTTTCGCAATTGCATGAATTGCGTTCACAACTGCGAGGATCAATCTTCATTTGATAAATGGAAATTGCCTGTTTCATTTCGTCTGAGAATATCATTTGTATTTGCTTCATTTGCCTGTATCAGACTTAGATTTAACCAAAAGGGAACACAGACGGTGCGATGAGTCGATTAAAACAAGTATTCGGAAAATGAGCGAAGAGAAACTGTCGATTCCAGCAGCTGACTGGTCACAGATAAAAATCCCTTTGAAACGTCCCTTGCGATTGCTTTGAGCTTGGATTGACATTCCGTATGGTTTGCATGCGCGATACCGTGATACCTTGGAGGAGCCATAGAATACCCCGTCCACTCACCCCATCGGCTCCCATTTCCAGATAAGACTAAACTTACTAAGAAGTTACTCACCCTCTGTATCGACAGCTTTAGAATATTCCGGGTATGCTGCAAGACAGTGGAAACCCTCGATATTTCTATCAAGACAGAAATTTGCCCAGTGGCCACTGTAACAGGCGTCACTTAATATCATTGGATAGTGCCCTCCTTCAGGTACCATTTCCAAGATTTCGTCAATGCCAATTTTCCCATCATGAAAGCACCAGTCTCCAGTTCCGACTTCCCCATGCCCAGTGTAGTACAACATAGGTTTCAAGCCTTTACTTTGGCACTCACCAAATAGACTCCCAATTTTGGCAAGAGCGTCATTTTTTTTGAGATGCAGATCCCTAACGACGTTGTACAGCGCCGTTAAAACCACACCTTCCATGTTGGCGAAATCATGGGCAACACCAGCAATAAATGTACCGCCATTATCCCCACGAACATCCCGAGTTCGTCTTTCAGAGATTTCGATGCTTCTTGGTGGATCTGTGGCACCTGCGAGAAGCAGCCATAGGGGCTTAAGAGTACCAATAGGATTCCACTCAGGCCAGCGATCAATTCGGCCAACATTGGGTCCTTGTGCGATAGCAGACCCAGCATACACTGTATACGAGTCATATCCTGGCATCATAAACCTCGCGAGGTACGCCTGGTATAACCTGAGGGAACGATAAAAGACATGGGCTGATTTACTAAGCTCCCTATCTAACCAACCAGAAGTCCACTCACACACTTTCGCTTATTGATATTGTCTTAATGGAAGAGGACGATTATGTTGGCACACCTATCCTAATAAAAAAATTTTCAAAATAATTACTCAAAGTAGCTTTATCTAACTGCAAATGCTGTCTTATCTATTTATTTATTTATTTACTTATTTATTTATTCTATATATATATATATATATATATTTATTTATTTATTCAACGTGCATGAATATTTATTTTATCTCTTCACTTATCCCATAGCCATAGCTATTTGCGGGTTAGCGCTGTTTTGTATTATGCTGTTAATTTTAATAAACTTGAACTTGTTACAGTCAGTGTGTGACATGTGCTCGCGATAAGTTGTCAATATCTTGTATATCCAACAAGGGAGACAGGATTCCAGAATCATGAGTTAAGTGATTTCAAGCGTTTTAACTACAGTACAGTTTAGACTAATAACTTTCCAGTATAATACTTCCTCAAAATAATAAATATAGTTGAAAGAGAAGATCACAGACATATAAAAGACGATACAGATACGAAACTTAGCCAGGCATGAAACTATTCGAATTTATTCCTCACCAAAGCGACTCCGTTAACATTTTGCAGCTCAAATGGGCCTACTGTGCTTCACTGCCTTAACGTAATGTCAGTAACTTTTCTTGATGTCCTGTAAAATCTTGGGGCCATTGTTATACAATAAGTGTAGGTCTTAAGTTTAGGCTAAACCATCGAACGATGTTGTACAACGTACAACTCTTCCTTTCTTAGCCGGGTTGATTATCCGAACTCAAAAAAAGGTAGAAAAAAAAAAGTAGAAATCAATCACTGAATCGTTGAAAGTAGTCGTTTTCCGTCACCAAATTAGCTTCTCCACAATGTTGTCATAACTTTTCGTTTCAGTACTAGCAAGGTGTGCTGCTTTTCTTTATCACAATGATAGGGGTAGGAGTAAACTCAGAACAACTGAAAAAATGTGGTGGCGTATAAAATGTGGATTTGTCAAACCATTTGAAAGATGGCTGTAAGCTTTAAAACCATTGAAGCGCATCTTTTCTGGGTGATGCAGACCGATTTTCCCGTTCTAACGACGAACTCACCTTCGTGATATCCATAAAAGTTTATGCTTTTCTGTAAATTAAATGGTAAGCTATCATCGAACTTTCGAAGTTGGAAGCATCTGTTAAAGTTTTCTAGCACTCAGCTCAGTAGCTTTAACAAACAAACAAATTTCTGGTAGAATTTAGCGTTCCTTTCTGTCAGAACTTCCGGGCTTCGATAGGCGTACGCCTTGTCCACTGATTTCTGCTTATTTATCGAATTCCTCGTATTCTTACAAGCTTTGTTATTGAATAAAGCTATCACCTGCACCTGCTCATTCGAGGCGTTCGAAAGGGTTTCTTGATCAAATCCTTCTACTTTAGAACCAGTTTAACCTGAATACAGTTTGAATTCTTACCTGGTTGTGTCCAATTTAAATCAGTGCCGAGAAACAGAGACTGCAACTAAATCTGTCTGGTGAATCCTCAGGAACTTATTAACTTTCTTTTCAGCGCGCTTTAGGAAATTAGAGTACCGATTTCCTTAAAGCAAACCACTGACTTGGCAAATAGAGCCAAGGATAGAGACTATTTATCACTACTTAAGTAGGTGAGGGCCCTAAATTATTGGAAACTGGGAAACAATAAATATTTTAATGACACTTGTCTGATACTTGACTTGATGTCACCCAGCTAAAGCTTGGCTTTTTCTATATCATCTATAAATAACGCTCCTTTTAACATGAATTCCAGCAAGTAGTTGATTTAGTTATCTACTTTTGATATATACCCCTGCATGGCAAGGAATAAAAGTAACTTGGGGTACATAAAATGACAAATTCCCTGCAGTGCATAAGTAATATGGAAAGCCCCGAGGTACTAGAAACTGAGCAAACAAATGGTGTTTTGACGGTTCATGCGGATATGTTGTTGACAGCTAAATTAACGCTGCCTTAAAACGAAAGTCAGCGAATATTTGACTAAAAGATTTCCTTAATATATAAGCCTGGATTACCAAGGCCTGAGAGCGGCATTTATAGTTGACAGTACAGGTAGGGGCAAATTCCCAAAACAAGTAGCTGCATGTATAACATAGTTCAATCTATGAATCTCTAATTAGGGGCAAGCCCCCATTTCCTAGAAACTGGCGAGAAACAATGGGTGTTTTGATGACTGATTCGGATGATTAGTGTCAGCCAAATTAAGTTCATCATTGTTATTAAAGTACGCTCACAGAAATTGACAGAGGAAAGTGCATGATTCCCTCAGTATATAGCTCTGACATGGAGTGAGAGCATCGTTCACTCGTTTGGCAGTGCTGAGAGAAAATCCTGGAAGATTTAGCCTTTGCATAAAAGATAACTATTAATACCTAATGAATCCTTGATAATCAGGAATCCATTAGTTCCTTGAAACGTAGGTAATAACTTGTATCGAATGACTTTGCTTACATTGTTTTTGACTCCAAGAAACTGTGGGAATTATGTCACCGTGGCTTGGTCTTTGTTATTACTATGAGGGGAAGGGAGGGAAGGGGATCGAAACTTCTTCTTCCTTCTTCTATTCCTTATCGGCTCCTGCCTCTATGTTTTGCTACCCTGGCTCCTCCTTCTTGTCTTATCTCTCTCAGCGAAGCGCAAGCGGAAATAACGTAGTTAACTCCATTATTGCACCCCTCTGGTTATTTTAAGTTCGGTGTAATTTACTGTGAGCAATGAACGATACAAAACGGCATCGATCTTTCCCACAATAAATGTTTTGCTGCCTAATACGATTTAGAATGGGATCCCCAGCAGGATGTGACTTCAAGCATGACGCTACTGTACGTAGGAAAATCTCGAAAACATCAACATTGATTCGTTTATCAGTTTCCCAAGAATACTTCTGTGATTCATAAGAACTCTAAAAAGAAAAGTTACAAAGTTCACTCTGACGTATTTGGTGTCAGTTTTTGTTTCATTCAATAGTAGTAATGCCATGCCGATGTGGTTATGTGTTGTTATTCCGACAACCAATCAATGTTTCAGTATCGATTTGATTTTCGCAGTAACAGTGATCCAAAGGCGAGAGACAAAACAAAATCATAAAAAAGATGGAAGCATTGTAGTCCCTCATTCCTTCTCATTTAGTCCTTCTCATTTATACAAAGTGCATATATTTAGAAGCAGGAGTGTTTAACAGAACTCTACGTACGATAACGGGTCAGTGCTAAGTGAGCTAATGACTCTTGACTTGACTTTTTGCTTCTACGTGACTGAAGTGATTGGTTACTCATCAGGACACCAAGAAAGACACTTGAATCTTAACTGCTCTGTGTGATCGAGCTTGAACTTATAATTATTTAACAATTAGATTATGAGCTCGAGATTTCTATCGCGTGATAGCTGATGAGGGAGCAGCCCGAATCAGCTATCACGCATAGAAATCGAGAGCGAATAATCTAAATTTTATTTTAGTATAAATCTACTAGCCGTTCAAAACTAAACAAGTAAATTATCCAAATTCTCCTAGCAGACACTTCGAAAACGCAAAGAAGCGGGCGGCATGTTGTTGACAACCGCTACTCACTATCTATCACAGAATAGATAGCGAGTAGCGTAGCCAATCAGAGAACGGCATTCGTGATAGAACGCTAGTGGAGTTATGCTAAAATAATATAGCTAAAATGTTTACCTCGTCCGGTTGGCTTTAAAAGAAATTGAGCAGCTTAGCAAAGAACGACATCAGCTTTGGCTTGAAATGTTGCTGATATCCCTGGAACTACCAAGGCTTGAAAGTGAACGCTGAATTCTTAATCAGGGGTAATACACGCTTGAAGAATTAAAGCATGGGACAATAGATGTTTTGCTGCCTAATGAGACTGATAATGCAGATTAATCGGTTTTTCTTTCTGTCAGGCTCAGCAGATAGCATTGATAGTGTTCATAACTATTTTCAGTTTTGTAAAGTCAATAAATTATGGTAACACTGAACGAACATGCATTTATTGACCAATTATATAAATTGCAGGTGAAAAAAGAAAAACGAGGAAACAAGAGTTTGTTTTCCTTGGGAAGGGTTCAGATGACAAAAATATGGAAAAGACAATAATACATAATTTCTTCGGCCGATAACTCAATTCCTCGACTAAGTCATGGGTTAAATTGAAACAAGATTAAAAAAATTTCACATGTTATGCAATTATTGCAGGATCAAAAATCTTACCTGGCAGAGGCTCTTTGTGAGAGTTGTCTAGTATTTTACCGGATATGAGTAAAGTTACTTGTCAGCAGTTCTATTTTAACGTCTTTCAACCTAAGTGAAAAAATACAACGATGCGACTCACGTTGGTTGTATTGGACACTGAAGCATGACGAACTCACTTTCGTGATATCCATAAAAGTATATGTTTTTCTTTAAATTAAATGATAAGCTATCATCGAACTTTCGAAGTTGGAAGGATCTGGGGAAGTTTTCTAGCACTCAGCTCAGTAGCTTTAACAAACAAACAAATTTCTGGTAGAATTTAGCGTTCCTTTCTGTCAGAACTTCCTGGCTTCGATAGGCGTACGCTTTGTCCACTGATTTCTGCTTATCTATCGAATTCCTCGTAAACTTACAAGCTTCATTGTGTTATTGAAAGAAGCTATAACCTGCATCTGCTCATTCGTGGCGTTCGAAAGGGTTTCTTGATCAAATCCTTCTACTTCAGAACCAGTTTCATCTGAATACAGTTTGAATTATTACCTGGTTGTGCCCAATTTAAATCAGTGCCGAGAAACAAGAGACTGCAATCTGTTTAGTGAATCTTCAGGAACTTATTAACTGTCTTTTCAGCGCGCTTTAGGAAATTAGAGTACCGATTTCCTTAAAGCAAACCACTGACTTGGCAAACAGAGCCATATCCAATTAGACAGCCAACCAATTAGCAGGGTTGAGCATGCCAAACTGATTAGGTTTGATTATTGATGACCGACCTTCATGGTCCAATCACGTAAGAGAACTATGAAGAAAGATGTCCTCGGCAATCGGTGCCCTGAGGCGCATTAGGCCCCTGATTTCTCAATCCACTGCAGTACAAATATATAACGCTTTAATCCAACCTCATTTCGATTACTGTGCCCCCGTTTGGGATGGGTTGAGTTCTTATCTATGTGAGAAACTACAAAAATTGCAAAACCGAGCTGCTAGGGTTCTTCTGCAAGCCAACTGCGAGGTAAATTTAAGCCTGCTTCTTGAAACATTGAAGTGGGACCAGCTATCAATAAGAAGAAGAAAGCGTAAAGCTATAATGATGTTTAAGTCCCTCAATGGGTTAGCCCCAGTGTATTTGCATGAATTATTCAGTGAGCGACACACAGACTATGAATTGCGTGATTCTTTCCGTAAGTGAAACTTACCCAAGAGCAAGTAGTTGATTTCGTTATTTACTTAAGCAATAGACCACAAGTTTCTATGGTTTATAGACTGGTAAACAACGCGGGATGTTGGAAGATCACTTGAACAATTTGTAAACACGAGCCGCAGGCGAGTGATTTACGGATTCTTCGAGTGTTTTTCCAGTATTCCAAGTGGTTTATCAGCCTATGAACCACATAGACACTTGCGGTCTATTGCTTTATATAACAATTCAGAAGACGCGCAAACTTTCCATGAGTTTACTTGTACAATAAACCATAGCTGATTGACCAATCAGAGCGCGCGAATTGACTTAGGTTATTATATAATTTGATATATAACCCTGCCTGGCAAGGAATAATAGTAACTTGGGGTACATGAACTGATAAATTCCAATACAACAATAAAACAACAACACCCTGCACACAGTAATTTTTAAAGAGTTATTTTAACTCCAAAAGTGGAGTTAAAATTTTAGGTTAAATATAACCCCTTTTCGGGGTTATTTTAACTCCTTTTTTTAACTCCTTTTTAAGGGTTATAATGACTCCAATGTGGGAGTCACTTTAACTCTGCAAAAGGAGTTATTTAAACTCCATAAAGGAGTTACTGTAACTCCAAATGTGGAGTTAAAATGTTATGTTAAATATAACTCCTTTTTGGGGGTCATTTTAACTCCCATTTTTAACTCCAATTCTAGAGTTGTATTAGCTCCAACAAGGGAGTCATTTTAACTCTGCCCCATAAAAGACTAGAGTTATTTCAACTCCATAATCAGGGTTAAAGTCACTCCGGCATTAGAGGTAAAGTAACTCCAGCACAGTCACCCTATGTAGTTTTAAGATAAAAACAACAGATCACACAAATTGACTGTAACATGTTTAATTCAATCAGATTTCATTTTCTTATCTGAACACCAGTTTCTTACATACTTTGTATTATCATTGACATTTGAAATGTAAATTTCTAATGATTATATTGATAAATAAAGAATGTGCAAGTATGCATGATTAAAACATTTAAACATGACAATCTTTCCAGGTATGAAAGTCAAATTTGAAGAACATTTGAATTTAAACGACTATACAAAAAATTCAATCTGTTTGTTTGGAAACAACTCTATCTTTTCTTTAAAAATATAACTGGCTTATAATTCAATTTTCATAAGGTTCTATCAGGAACAATATACACATGGTATGTGTACATTAAAAACATTTTAAACTTTGTTGTTGGATGAAGCCTTAACAGGACATTATCACATTAGCACATTTGCCAGTTACTCAAATTTAAACTTGAAAAATTCAGTTTGATGTGCCAAATTTAAAATGGCATGGACAAGTTGGCAATGGTTATAGTAAAAAGTTCAGAAACTCTGGGCAAACATGAATATTTGACTCCTTTAAAAGAGAGGAAAAAAGAATTGCCAAATGTTTTGAAGTCAACCCATGACAGTGGCCCCTTAAAGAAACATTGAAATTATGAGAGGGCAGAGGTGAACTTGTTCACCGCCACTCTCTTTGTTGCTTCTTGGTGTCTGTCTTCACAAAATAGAAATACATTGCCACACTCAGTGGGGTATATATTTAAATATTTAACAAGCCACATGAAGCCCCACTACAATGCCACATTGCTTGTCCCCAGAGAAATCACTTCAACTCCCTCCAATACAATACACAGCAGGGCCCAGTTGTTCAATGCACGATTAAGCTATGTAATCACGGGTTAGAGAAAACTTTGAGTACAGTCTACATTGTAAATACTGGTAATGTTCAACAAAAACATTTTAAAAAGACTTTCATCCTTAAGTTTTGATTGGAATTTAACTTTATTTTAAGCGTACAATTTGATTTACAAAACTTTCTCAACGAGTGTGATTAAGACTTCAGTTAACTCTTAATCCTGGGTTAGCGTTAATCGTCTTTTGAACAACCGGGGCCAGGTCCTTAAGTTACCAATGCCTATAATCCTTGGAGAGCTTTGGTGTTCCTTGTTTCCACATCAATGGACTCTACATACATCCTACAAAAAGAATGTATTCAGTACTTGAGTATCTAGACATCAGTTTGAGCATGATTATCTTTTTATGCAAATGTCTGCATTGTAAACCCCAGATATGAAATTTAAAAGTTGTCATTATCCCCACTGTTGCATGGTCTACCTGAGGCAGCCATTATTAGTGGTCGTCATGCAACAGTGCTCCCTTAGTGTTGCGTCAACCACTAATAATGGCTGTTTGGGAGACTGCACTGTCAGAGTCACTGGTATGTAGGGTTGTTTACCATTTAAACGGGAATACCGGTTGGTCGACGGTTGCAGTAAATGGTGCGCATCACATACCCAAATGAAAATTTCCATGGAACGCGCGTTCCATTTACACAAACATTTCCAACGGTCAGATTTACAGAGCGATCCAAGCCGAAAGCCCTGGAACTGGTAGAAATGAGCAAATGGAACGCACATTTCCATTTGGAAATTCCATTTGGGAATTTTGGACTACCTTTCAAGAAATTCCGTTTTCCCCGGAAATTTTCCGTTTGGGAAGACCAAAATAGGCTTTTCATTTACATTCTAACTGAAATTTCCGGATTTTTTTGGTAAATGGTAAACAACCTAGATGTTATGATGCAAAAAAACAAAACTGCCATGTCCATTTCAGCGAAAAAAAAAAGGCAACTCAAATATATAATCTGCTATAAAATATATAATATATAATCTGCTTGAAGTTATTTACTATTATCCTAAATAGTTGCCAAAAAACTGATCAAACTCAGCCTTCATGTTAAAAGAAAGGAAATATACACATTTAACTATACAAGCTTCTGCCTCATATCAAAAAGACTACAACTTGTAGTTTGTTCTGTGTGATATGAATGAAGTTGCATGAGATTACAAGTACATCTTGAATGTGAGGTGCTACATAAAAAACACCTAGTCAAACACTGAAATAAATAAATCTCACACAGCCAAATGGCCCTGAATAAAGTGAATAATAATAACAATAACAACAGCAACAACAACAACATTGCAATTAATTCACTTGTGGCTGTGTTTAACAGGGTTTACATGTACTGTCCAAATTTAGCTACACCCAAATAAAAATATTTCAATTCCTGCATCCTGAGAAATATATCCTGCACAGCAAGAAACAAGGTATACAACATTTTCCTTCATTAATATTCTTTGGAACAAATAGCCATGTTTGCCATCTAACCAACAAGCACAGCATTTGTAGTTGAATTATGAAAGGTTCATTTCTTTGCCATTTTGGATTTGTAGCAGACTTTCTTCAAATTAAGATGTATGCTTATACTTTGTACATGATCATGTAGCCATGCCACTGTCTCAAAACTTACCTCGTCATTTGTAAGATTATCAATGGACTCTTGCTTATATTAACTGCAGACTGTATTGAGAAATCTTGCTAACTCTTCATCCATGGTTATCTAAGACAAATAACACAAATAACAAGTTTATTTTCCTCGCGTTAGCAATGCAACACTTTGATAAGTTGACAGACATTAACATACATGAAAACTTTTGAAACTTCAAACTATTTAGTTAAGTTGAGACTGAATAATCTTCTTTAGAACGGATGGAGATGGATTACAACGTGAACGCTTCGAAGTTTTGTGCTCGTATTTTGCTACAAAAATCACTCAATAACTCGCTGTGGTTCACTGTTTCCGCGAAAATTCACTTGAATTAATATATTTCTCTTGGTCTTCGATCGAGGAGCACTGAATGAAGGCATTTAATCGTAATTTTCGGAAAGGTTTACGGGAGCAAAATCACAACCGTTAAGCTAACACGTTACATGCAGCATTCACCACCGCCTCCTTTCTCAGTATTCTTATAAATAAACTGTTACAGCGAGACAAATCGACTAAAAAGAAACACAAGTCCCTAAAACAATTACCTGATAGAGTTTCGTACTAAAAGATCCAAAAATGAAGATAAAATTCACGCCGATTCAATACAATTTTCAATACCAACCGCCACTGCCGCAAACCTTTGAACGCGAGATCGCTCACGTGTTACATCACGTGTTCTAATCATTTTCTTGTAGGGTAGGGAGCGTGACCAGTGATAAGAGAGTGACCTTTTGTGATTACATTGTACTGCCAATATTTCATCCATTTATCCTTCGATCCGTGGGATTATTTTTCTCGAACTTTCCCTTCTTCTCAAACCTGTATTCCCTAGATACAAGGGAACGGAAGGAAAGCTTCAGAAGCTTACCGGGGTGGGGAAGGAAGAGATAAACAGCATGACCTTTGGGAAGCCGCTTTTTCCACCGAAAACGATGCATTACAAAAGCCCTTTTGTTTCAGCGAGCCAATCGTGAATTGCAAAAGGGGACGAATATGGCATACCGCTGCAACGTTTTTGTCATGCGAGTGGTCCAAGCTTTCATGTTCTTTATCCCACGAGCCTTTGAACAGAGTTGAAAAATAACAACAGTAAAGTAATGACTCTGTTTAGTTTCAGTTATGCCAGCTCCTATAAATACATTAATGACTCTAAACGAGGAGTTATATCCACTCCCTTTGCAGAGGTAAAATAACTCTATGAAAATAATTCCCCAAATAGAGTTGTTTTAACTCTTCTTGGAGAGTTGCGATCACTCCATAATTACTCCCTAAGGGGAGTTATACTAACCCCTTAAAAATGACTCCACAAAAGGAGTTTATTTAACTCCACAAACGAGTTAATTTAACTCCACAGGGAGTTAAATTTAACTCCAATTCAGAGTTACAATAACTCCCACAGCGTAACTCCAATTTAGGAGTTAAATTTACTCCCCAGTTGAAGAGAAAACTCTTTTGCTGGAGTTAAAATAACTCTTTTTGGAGTTAAAGTAACTCCGAACAAAAATAACTCCACCTTGAGGAGTTAGTTTAACCCCACTTCAGGAGTTAAAATAACTCTTTGAAAATTACTGTGCAGTGCATAAGTAATATGGAAAGCCCCGAGGTCCTAGAAACTGAGAAAACAAATGGTGTTTTGACGGTTCATGCTGATATGTTGTTGACAGCTAAATTAACGCTGCCTTAAAACGAAAGTCAGCGAATATTTGACTAAAAGATTTCCTTAATATATAAGCCTGGATTACCAAGGCCTGAGAGCGGCATTTATAGTTGACAGTACAGGTAGGGGCAAATTCCCAAAAGACGTAGCTGTAATTATAACATAGTTCAATCCATGAATCTCTAATTAGGGGCAAGCCCCCATTTCCTAGAAACTGGCGAGAGACAATGGATGTTTTAATGACTGATTCGGATGATTAGTGTCAGCCAAATTAAGTTTATCATTGTTATTAAAGTATGCTCACAGAAATTGACAGAGTAAAGTGCATGATTCCGTCAGTTTATAGCTCTGACATGGAGTGAGAGCATCGTTCACTCGTTTGGCAGTGCTGAGAGAAAATCCTGGAAGATTTAGCCTTTGCATAAAAGATAACTATTAATACCTAATGAATCCTTGATAATCAGGAATCCATTAGTTCCTTGAAACGTAGGTAATAACTTGTATCGAATGACATTACTTACATTGTCTTTGACTCCAAGAAACTGTGGGAATTATGTCACCGTGGCTTGGTCTTTGTTATTACTATGAGGGGAAGGGAGGGAAGGGGATCGAAACTTCTTCTTCCTTCTTCTATTCCTTATCGGCTCCTGCCTCTATGTTTTGCTACCCTGGCTCCTCCTTCTTGTCTTATCTCTCTCAGCGAAGCGCAAGCGGAAATAACGTAGTTAACTCCATTATTGCACCCCTCTGGTTATTTTAAGTTCGGTGTAATTTACTGTGAGCAATGAACGATACAAAACGGCATCGATCTTTCCCACAATAAATGTTTTGCTGCCTAATACGATTTAGAATGGGATCCCCAGCAGGATGTGACTTCGAGCATGACGCTACTGTACGTAGGAAAATCTCGAAAACATCAGCATTGATTCGTTTATCAGTTTCCCAAGAATACTTCCGTCATTCATAAGAACTCTAAAAAGAAAAGTTACAAAGTTCATTCTGACGTATTTGGTGTCAGTTTTTCTTTCATTCAATAGTAGTAATGCAGTGCCGATGTGGTTATTTGTTGTCATCCCGACAACCAATCAATATTTCAGTATCGATTTGATTTTCGCAGTAACAAAACAAAATCATAAAAAAGATGAAAGCATTGTAGTCCCTCATTCTTTCTCATTTAGTCCTTCTCATTTATACAAAGTGCATAAATTTAGAAGCAGGAGTGTTTAACAGAACTCTACGTACGATAACGGGTAAGTGCTAAGTGAGCTAATGACTTTTGACTTGACTTTTTTCTTCTACGTGACTGAAGTGATTGGTTACTCATCAGGACACCAAGAAAGACACTTGAATCTTAACTGCTCTGTGTGATCGAGCTTGAACTTATAATTATTTAACAATTAGATTATGAGCTCGATTTTTCTATCGCGTGATAGCTGATGAGGGCGCAGCCCGAATCAGCTTTCACGCATAGAAATCGAGAGCGAATAATCTAAATTTTATTTTAGTATAAATCTACTAGCCGTTCAAAACTAAACAAGTAAATTATCCAAATTCTCCTAGCAGACACTTCGAAAACGCAAAGAAGCGGGCGGCATGTTGTTGACAACCGCTACTCACTATCTATCACAGAATAGATAGCGAGTAGCGTAGCCAATCAGAGAACGGCATTCGTGATAGAACGCTAGTGGATTTATACTAAAATAATATAGCTAAAATGTTTACCTCGTCCGGTTGGCTTTAAAAGAAATTGAGCAGCTTAGCAAAGAACGACATCAGCTTTGGCTTGAAATGTTGCTGATATCCCTGGAACTACCAAGGCTTGAAAGTGAACGCTGAATTCTTAATCAGGGGTAATACAGGCTTGAAGAATTAAAGCATGGGACAATAGATGTTTTGCTGCCTAATGAGATCGATAATGCAGATTAATCGGTTTTTCTTTCTGTCAGGCTCAGCAAATAGCATTGATAGTGATCATAACTATTTTCAGTTCTGTAAAGTCAATAAATGATGCTAACATTGAACAAAGATGCATTCATTGACCAATTATATAAATTGCAGGTAAAACTTGATTGAGTAAAAAAGAAAAACGAGGAAACAAGAGTTTGTTTTTCTTGGGAAGGGTGCAGATGACAAAAATATAGAAAATACAATAGCGCATAATTTCTTCGGCCGATAACTCAATTCCTCGACTGAGTCAGGGGTTAAATTGAAAGAAGATTAAAAAAATTTCACGTTATGCAATTATTACAGGATCAAAAGTCTTACCAGGCAGAGGCTCTTTGTGAGAGTTATCTAGTAGTTTACCGGATATGAGTAAAGTTACTTGTCAGCAGTTCTATTTTAACATCTTTCAACCTAAGTGAAAAAATACAACGATGCGACTCACATTGGGTGTCTTGGACACTGATGCATGACGAAGTCACCTTCGTGATATCCATAAAAGTATACGTTTTTCTTTAAATTAAATGATAAGCTATCATCGAACTTTCGAAGTTGGAAGGATCTGTTGAAGTTTTCTAGCACTCAGCTCTGTAGCTTTGACAAACAAACAAATTTCTGGTAGAATTTAGCGTTTCTTTCTGTCAGAACTTCCTGGCTTCGATAGATGTACGCTTTGTACACTGATTTCTGCTTATCTATCGAATTCCTCGTATTCTTACAAGCTTCATTGTGTTATTGAATAAAGCTATAACCTGCACCTGCTCATTCGTGGCGTTCGAAAGGGTTTCTTGATCAAATCCTTCTACTTTAGAACCAGTTTTATCGGAATACAGTTTGAATACTTACCTGGTTGTGCCCAATTTAAATCAGTGCCGAGAAACAAGAGACTGCAATCTGTTTAGTGAATCTTCAGGAACTTACTAACTTTCTTTTCAGCGCGCTTTAGCTAGGAAATTTTAGAACCGATTTCCTTAAAGCAAACCACTGACTTGGCAAACAGAGCCATATCCAATTAGAGAACCAACCAATTAGCAGGGGTGAGCATGCCAAACTGATTAGGTTTGATTATTGATGACCGACCTTCATGGTCCAATCACGTAAGAGAACTATGAAGAAAGATATCCTCGGCAATCGGTGCCCTGAGGCGCATTAGGTCCCTGATTTCTCAATCCACTGTAGTACAAATATATAACGCTTTAATCCAACCTCATTTCGATTACTGTGCCCCCGTTTGGGATGGGTTGAGTTCTTATGTATGTGAGAAACTACAAAAATTGCAAAACCGAGCTGCTAGGGTTCTTCTGCAAGCCAACTGCGAGGTAAATTTAAGCCTGCTTCTTGAAACATTGAAGTGGGACCAGCTTTCATTAAGAAGAAAAAAGCGTAAAGCTATAATGATGTTTAAGTCCCTCAATGGGTTAGCCCCAGTGTATTTGCATGAATTATTCAGTGAGCGACACACAGACTATGACTTGCGTGATTCTTTCCTTAAGTGAAATTTACTCAAGAGCAAGTAGTTGATTTCGCGATCGTTATTTACTTAAGCAATAAACCACAAGGTTCTATGGTCTATAGACTGGTAAACAACGCGGGATGTTGGAAGATCACTTGAACAATTTGTATATTACGAGCCGCAGGCGAGTGATTTACGGATCCTTCCTCCAATATCCCAAGTGGTTTATCAGCCTATGAACCACATAAACACTTGTGGTCTATTGCTTTATATAATAATTCAGAAGACGCGCAAACTTTCCATGAGTTTACTTGTACAATAAACCATAGCTGATTGACCAATCAGACCGCGCGAATTGACTTAGGTTATTATATAATTTGATATATACCCCTGCCTGGCAAGGAATAATAGTAACTTGGGGTACATGAACTGATAAATTTCAATAGAACAATAAAACAACAACACCCTGCAGTGCATAAGTAATATGGAGAGCCCCGAGGTCCTAGAAACTGGGAAAACAAATGGTGTTTTGACGGTTTATGCGGAGATGTTGTTGACAGGCATATTAACACTGCCTTAAAACGAAAGTCAACGAACATTTGACTAAAAGATTTCCTTAATATATAAGCCTGGATTACCAAGGCCTGGAGCGGCATTTATAGTTCACAGTACAGGTAGGGGTAAATTCCCAAAAGACGTAGCTGCGTGTATGACATAGCTCTTCCCCCCCCCCCCCCCCCTTTCCCCCAAATTACGGGCAAGCCCCCACTTCTTCGATGGCGGGAGCGTGTGATTAGTGTCAGCCAAATTAAGTTTATCATTGTTATTTAAATACGTTGAAACAAACTGATAGAGTTACGCGCATGATTCCCTCAGTTAATAGCTCTGGATTGGCACGGAGGGAAAGCTTCGTTCACACGTTCGGTAGTAGAGAGAGAGGGAGAGAAAAGCCCGGAAGGTTAATCTCCCGCACTAATGCTACAAAGCATGCAACACTATATTTTACCGAACATACAATATTGCCTGCACTGTGTTTGGTTCCTACAAACTGTATGTATAACATAGTCCAATCTATGAATTTCTAATTGGGGGGCAAGCCCCCATTTTCTCGAACCTGGCGAGAATTGATGTTTTGATGGTTGGTGGGTATGATTAGCTAATAGCTCTGGCTTGGCATGGAGCGTCGTTCGGTTGTACAGCGAAAAAATCTCGGAAGGTTTACCTTTTGCATGAAAGTTAAGTCAACTATCAATCAATAGTGAATCCCTGGTTAAGAGAATCCCTTATTTCCTTAAAACTTAGGTAATAAATGGGTGTCGGCCGACCTAGCTGTACCTTTGCACTGAGCACAATACGACTTTCGTCGGTACATATACCTTTTCTTTAGTACTCGTCAACTGTGCGATAGTTACACCTGTCGACTCGCTTTTTGCGATTTATACTTCCCGAACCACCACTTTCGCTAACCTTCGTTTATTTCCTTCTGAGTGGGGAACCCTTTGCACAGTTCTCCTGCTGAAAGCTTGTACTTTGCACTCGTTAAGCTTCGTTGTAACGTCCTGTAAGTTTAGACGAAATTAAGTGTTTCTGTGGGGACGTTTCTTTCATCAAATAGTTTTTGTACAAAACTCAAACAACTGCAGTGAAACTAATAATAATAATAATAATAATAATAATAATAATAAACTTTATTTATCCACGGAATCCTTATCACTAAAAAGTGGTCTTCTAAAGAGCCGTGCGCATTAAACATAGTACTTAAAAAGCTAAGACTAAATTACAGACATTGTTAAAAAATCCTATAATAAGTGCTAAACTAAGTTAAGAAATTACTAATGTACAATAGCGGAATAAAAATTATCTAAAGTAGTGGCCTGCTTAGCCTCCGCTGACAGACTGTTCCATGTTACTACGGCCTTATAACGAAAACTTTTCTTGAGGGCCTCAATGTTCGGCCGCGGAATACAAGGTACAAGTACAAGGTTATTTACTGTTTTGAACATTAAAGATTTCAGTTGTTTTGCACGTCTGTCAGCGAGGCTATTCCATTTAAGGGCATGACGAATCTGGGCAGATCTGGTATTCCAACTAGACCCTGTTATTATGCGTGCAGCCCTGTTTTGAAGTTTCTCTAGTTTTTGGCTGAGGCCATTACCGATGCAGCCCCAGACAGCGCTGCAACAATCGAAATGCGGAAGAATCAATAACTTGTAAATTGTGACTAGGGTACTCTGGGGACATATCGGTCTTAGCCTCCTCAGGGCAGCAAGTACTTTAGCAACTTTACCGACGACTTCGGAGATGTGAGCCTCCCACGAAGAGTGTTCCATGAGAGTGTTCCACCTCCCACGAGTGAAACTTTATTATTTAATAAAGAGCAGCAAACAGTGTTATGTGTTTGAGAGTATATTGTTTTAAAAACAAATCCACTGGGCCGCATGAAGTAAATTTCGTAAGAGGGAATAGGAGGAATTAATTGCAAAATGTGTTGAAAAGGGGGGTGGGTTGGTAGGAGGAGGTGGGGGGGGGGGGGGGAAGGGACATATTAGAGAGGACGGGGTTATTGCAAAAACCGACTTCCAAACGGGGGACTTATTAGATAGTGGAGGGGGTTAATAGAGACGGGGGCTTAATAGAGATTTTACGGTAGTCGTTCATAGAATGTTCAGAAGTCTTGACACTTCAACTTTGTTTTTCACTGATTATGACAGTGCAACAATCAATTCCTTCGTTTTGTGGTTAGTTCAACACTTTTTCGTGTACAAACGCGGATGAAAATTTTTAAATTCGCACGCCATTTTCGAAAGTGACGAATTGAAGGGATTTGAAGGGAAGTTCTAGCACCCGGCAAATAGCCTGACTTCTGGCTGTATATTTATAGGTGGTCTTATTCGCTCAGAAGCCCTTCAAGCTAAAAGCTAATCCAGCCAGGACGACCACGTGCTGGGAATAACTATCTCCCTCGACTGTACATGAAGTATAAAGGTTGCCAAAGAATATAACTTTTTTTTTTCCTGTTTCCTGTTGGGTACATTGTAAACAATGTAAATACTCGCTATTACATTTATCCTTTATAAAATATTAAGTATTTATACGGAGTTTAGCATTCTATGTACAAACAGGGAACGCCACAAAAACTATTCGACTCCATCCAGCTTTGTGTCGCCTTTGAACATCCCTGTTACAGCAACTGTATTATTCACGTATATGTATTCAAGGCAAACCTTAAGGGACTAACTTGTCGCCTTGTTCTGAGAGTTGACGGCTGCAGTCCTCACCACTCCACCCATTATAACAGCTGCAACTCAAAAATTTCCACTGATCGGTAAAATCTCGAACAATTCCTAGATTCAATGCCTTGTAATACACATCTTCGTTCAATTGAAATCTGCACCGTCCGTGCGAGCGACAAAACTGCTCACTGCAGAATTCAGTAATGGCCGTGAGATTTTTTACAAGTGGCCCCAGAAAATTGTCAATGTACGTTTTCACTTGTATACAGTCAGTCCTGGTTCTCTCAGAGTAATCGTCTCCCCAGATAACGATCCCAGCGGCTGCCTGTTCAGCTGATTGAGCTACTGTTGCTATGACATCAGCCTGTCGATGATAATAAAATCAGTCAATATTCAATAAATCAATCATTCAGCCAGCCAGCCAGTAAGTCAGCCAGTAAGTCAGCCAGTAAGTCAGCCAGCCAGCCAGCCAAACAGTCAGTCAGTCAGTCAGTCAGTCATTCAAACAGTCAGTTAGTTAGTCAGGCCTATAATATTTGAAAGTAAAATTTGAGAACTACAACGGGTTCCTAGACTCTCGACTCTAGGGCGGATCGATCGGTCGAGGTAGGACGCTACTAACTCTGGTTGAAGCTACTCGTGTGCTGAAAGCAAAAGTTCTTTTACAAAACTTTCTCGTCCAAAGTGTAACATTTCTCCAACATTCTCTTGATTTCTTCCGAATAACTGACAACTAATTTCAATTCAATAAAATAGCTTTGGAGATATACGTCGAAGCTGAAGTTTAGCAATCGGATAAACCGAGTACATTCGTCCAAAACACAACGTTTTAGCTCAGTAGCAAGTATTAAATTACGATTCGAAATTAACACGCTTTAGAATTATATTCTTAACTGTTTCTATAAACTGCTCCTCAATTGCTTCATCCTCTTCTACAATGTCTAGTATCGTTTCAAAATCGTCTTCCCACAGGAGAGTTCGTCTGCCTCGTCCGCCATCTTGTTTCGAGTGTGCAAGGTCGTGATCACGTGACTGGTACGTTCAATATCTGTTTTTTGGCCCTTTGTTGGCCCTTTGAAGTTCGCCGGTTTGCATAACCAGCCTCCTCTACTAACTATGGTCAGTCGGTCATGCAGTCTGTCCTTCCGTTCGTTCGTCCGGCCATTCCTTCGTCCATCCGTCCCTCCGTCCGCCGGTCCGTTCGTTTGTCCGTTCTTACGTTCGTCCGTCCGTCCGTTCATCTTTCCGTCTGTTCGTTTGTCCATCCCTCCGTCCGTCGGTCCATCCGTCCTTCGTCCATTAATTCGTCCATCTGTCCGTCCGTTCGTCTATCCGTTCGTCCGTACCTCCGTCAGTCGGTCCGTCCGTCCGTTCGTCCGTCCCTCCGTCCGTGGGTCTACCCGTTCTTCCGTTCGTCCATCCGGTCGTCCGTCGGCCATTCAGTCAATCAGTCAGTGAGTCAGTGGAAGTGTTCAATGATTCGGTCAGTTATAAGATGGTAACCGTGGAATCGAGCCTGGTTTTCACTGACCGAATGTAACACCATTATATTTTTATAGTCCTGGGTTAACCTTGGTTACTTACCACATTCAGATATATTTGGGAGACTGCATAAGTTATACGAACATACGGATAGACGGGAATGACACTACCATCTGATTTCGTAGCGAGCCTGAAACTCTCCAACAGTCTATACTTCACAAATAACGTGTTGTTCTCCTTCCCCATGGTGTGCAAATATATCGACGGGAAAAGTGCTGAACTCGACTGAAACATCCATGATATCTGGTCATTGTATTTCATGGTCAGTTTACTACAATTTCCGGCGTCTTTGTGGTTGTAACAGTTTGGGAAGCCATAAAATCCCCACTCAGACTTCGGACGTAGCTTCTGAGCGAGAAACACCGTTCCCTCCATGAACTGTTGGGCAGCGGTTTCAAACTCGAGCCTGGCTATTTCTTCAATTAGAGTGTCTGGCCAAGAAGGGTGTCTTTGTTTGACCAGTTCTACAGACTTCTCTCTGCAAGAAAAAGGAGAGGTAAAGAAGTCATTAATTTTGTTAAATGCACTTAATATAATAAATGGAGTTTGGCAAACAGGGACTAACAAATAGAGAAATAACAATGAGTCACATCAACGGGGAAGAAACAACTGAGCTGAAACAGCTAGAGGCCAGTGGCCCTCATTTCACTGGCAGAAATACAATGTACCTCTCTAGGATGTCAAACAAACCCAGCCAGTAAGAAATACCTCTAGGTGTGATCAGAAAAAAAGAATACAATTATCACACACATTCTCCAATGGCTGAACAAATCCCATAATTTCAACAATGTGATGTCCCACTCTAGAACTCTACTGTTAAAGAGTGTCACAACAAACTTGTCAAATTTTAACTCTTACAGTATAAGCGTTATCTTTAACAGACTTTTCCACTTTCTTCTTTTTTTTCCACGTTTGACAACCCTAAGATGACACACACTTCTAGTAAGGGTACAGAGACGATGTGAGAGTCAAGCCCGGAGGGGATTCTAAATAAAAAGTTTAATAAGAGGAGGCTCCGCCCTGAGGTCTGACCCCTTACCCTTTTATATACCATTTTTGACAGAAAAGGAACCCCTTTCATATACCTTCCATTGACAAATGGTACCCCTTTCGTATAGCTAAAACAGGAAGTCTTCTTGTCATTTTCATGTAGCGTTCAATGATTTAAACAGTAGTCATAAGGTACGTTTGTTCAAAATATTTTAATGACTAAATACTTAATACCTAAATGACAGATTTTCCTACCTTTCATATACTTCGACTCGTGAAATCTCTTCCCTTTCGTACACCTAAAGTGTGAAAAAGGTACCCCTTTTGGGTGGAGACTCCCCAAATAGGCCATCATAGGGAGTACCCTCCCTCCAAAGTTAATTAACTGAATAAAGCAATAGTCTGGTCAAACATCTGGTAAATAGTTAATTACATGAAAATACTAACAACTTGATTACCAAGTGCTGGTTTGCTAAACAGCCCCTCCACTATCTACCATACTTACTGGAATGTCACCATTAATGATAGGGTGGCATAATGCTTAACACTGGCAATTTTATGATACAGCAAGGGAGATGTGCCACATGTGTTTTCAAAACATTATTAACCAGACCGCCCCCCAGACATTTGAATTGAGCGCCATTGTTCTCTGCAACCATATTCTACAGATAAGAAACTTGTCTCTCTACATAGTCTATCTACCCTCGCTATAAATGTTGAACTGCAGTTCTGTGCTCAACTGCAAACAAAATAAAACCATTTTGAGTGTCATTTTGAGGAAACTTGTTCTGAGGTACCAGTACTTTAAAAAACCTGCAAAATATGGTCATTTGATAAAATCCACACCTGTAAATGGAATACGTATCCCAATTCCTGTCGAATACAGGTCTCCAGTACTCCCAGTCAATTACGCCAATACCTTGAAAGTCTGGGTCAGGTATCACAGCTTTTATGTCTTCTTCGGCTTTCCTCAGGTGTTCTGTCAAGTTTCCAAGCTGAGGTAAACAGGAATGAATGCGCAAATCAATGCTTTGTTTCCTTCATTTTCAAGGACTGGAACAGCTAGACCCTGAACAATTGGCATGAGAGTGACACGTTACTTAGTTTTTAACCCTTTGACTACCAAATACGCATATTTGCATAAAATATACCACTTTTGCTTTTATGATTTATTTCTTGTTTAAATTTTGTCACAAAGACATAATAATGTGTAAATAGCACTAAATGATGCTTTTTGCAATTATCAAATCCAAAAAACCGACAACGATACCTGAATTCCGCTGCATGGCACAGTTTTTTTGGCAGCAAAGCCCAAAATGCTAGTCTTTTGACCAAAGAACAACACCAAAAATTACACATTTTCGTGGTCAACTTTTTAATAAAAAACATTGCCCAAAAATCAAAATTCTACATTTACAGCAAACCTTAAAGCCAGACCTTGGCATCTGGAGGGAAATTGTCCTCTCACTTTTTCCACAAGCCACGCTTTAGCCATTTTATTGGAGCCAATCTCGTGTATCTCAAGTTGTCTTGTTCATGCCCCAAAAGAATTCTGGGAAAGTCAACTATTCCAGGAACATAGAACCCTTCCATTTCCTATTTCCAAGTTTTTTTGTAAGTGTCGGGCCACCCAGTACTACCAGGAAAATATGATGTTGATTGAACTTTTTACCAGTCAAAACTAGCCCAAATTGCCTTGGTAGGCCCTGGAATCCTTCCACAAAGTTAGCAGAGAGACAGCTTTGGCCATCCACCGCCATATTGGCTATGAAGCAGATTTAGCGTCTCATACAGCAAGAAACCGTCTCTCACCTCTGGCTTCTTTCAAAGGCTTGCCTTTACCCACATTCCAGCTTAAGGATGCCAGTCTGGGGGCCTTTGTGGAGGAAATGGCTCAAAAAAACCTCATAAAGCGGCAAATTTACCACAATCAAGCTTGTTGACTCGGTAAACGAACAACAGCAGTTAATGTGCGTGACGTCACACCTTTAGAGTGAACCCACAGTGAAACAAGCCCGCTGTTATTTCCATCGCAACTTCTTAAATGGAGAAGATTAGTCCTCCAGACTAATTATCACTAAAAATTTACTAAGAAAAATGCAATAAATTGGTAGTCAAAGGGTTAAAAGCAGGCTGCAAAAGCTGAAGTTTAGTACCCTAACTTTCAGTAATTTTTATTTATATATTGTTTTAATTTTAATCTCAAATTCAAACCAGTTTACCTTTCTAGCTCACTATATGTGTACATGGCTCTGTGTAAAATAATATTACAGATTTCTATTTTTTTACCATAGAATTTTGAACATTATTTTCTTTTGTCATTTTTCACTTTACATACAAATGTATACAGTATTGTATTTTACTTATTCATTTATTTGTACAGGGCTTCTCTATAAACCTCTAAATATTGTTAGCTTAATTTATCATTCAATAAAAACATTATTATTATTATTATTATTAATTATTATTATTATTATTATTATTAATTATTATTATTATTGTTGTTGTTGTTGTTGTGGTTGTTAATTATAAATATGGCAAACAGTAAAGTGACTTTTGATGCACTGATAAGACGACCGAAAAGCCACAGCTTAATGAAGTTGTTCTGTTGCCTCAGCGTACCTAAAGAAACCATTGTATCTTGTTTGCATGACCATTGCCATTAACAAGCTGTTTTGTCATTCAGTTCACTGTGCCCCATTTGTATCCATCAATCAGGTTTGAAAAGGTAGGATTGGTGAACTACTACCCTGGGTGCCAGAGGTTTTTTTTTTTTTTCATTTGAAGGAGGGAATTTGCGAGGCATCTCTCGCATTCTATTTTGGCTTTTCAGGGATATTTATTTTTCTTTCAATGGGCCTCTGGAGCCAGGGTAGGTGAACTACTAACCATCTGTACCAAATTGTTCCTTAGGGAGGAGACCATTGCAAGCATCCCATTCAGCAGGTAAAATCAGTTAACATATAAACCCTGTTTACCATTGTATGTTGTTGATACATCTGCTAGTGTGAATATAAAAGGGTATGTGCTATTTACAAAGTAATTAATTATTGACAGACATCTTTAGAACATGGTTGCAATAGTTATGCCAACATGTTTTTATGTGCTGACTTCACTCCAATTTGTTAGATTTAACAACAATCATTTATCTTCCAATATTATGGAGTCATTGCTACAGCTGTATTCTCTGTGCACATACACTAACACACCTACCAATGTTAACCCTAGGAGTAGGGATTTTGATCATATGTGATGTCCCCAGGGTAGGGATTTTGATCAGTTTGAAGGACATTTGACCACCTTCCCTGGTGGGGATTTTGACCAGTTATGTTGTCCCGGGGGTGGGGAATTTCACTCTTTTTTTAGAAAATGTCAAAATCCCCACCCCATGCCTATTGATCCCAAGGTGAAATACGAGTCCCCTAAAAACGACTGTGTGGGAGGCTACTCTACCTGAGGAAGACCACCATTTACAGCTTTTCCATCAGTGTCAAAAAACGGATAAAGTCCAAGTTGTCGGTTGTAAAATATGACGATATACTCCCCACACCATGTTTGGTTACTGTTCACCACGAAGTCAAAAGCACTCAAATCCAAGGTTACGTTCCATTTTGGTTTACAGCGATCTGTGGGAGTGTTCCACACTGTTATGAAAGGTCTGTTGGGTAGTGGAGGCCCTTTCACACAACTGCTTTCACTGTAATGCAGCATGGAGACCACGAGAATAGAAACGAAAAACACACTCTGCAAGATGACCGCCATTAAATTGTTGTCACGCTTTTAAATTGTTCGCCTATTGTAATTTTCCACATTGTAGAAGCTAAGATACGCAAAGAGAAGCGCACAATTGGTTTCCACACTGTTACAATGTAGAACTTGGAGCAAACACGAGCATTAGACGCAAAGATAAGACAAATTGAAAGTTGGCTGACAAGGAGCTAGCCTCCTTCGCAGACGTCTTTTGGCTCGTCACGCGTTCCTTGCCCACGAACGTCGTTCGTGGGCAAGGAACGCGTGACGAGCCCAAAGACGTCTGCGAAGGAGGCTAACAAGGAGCGTGACGATCACATGACTGAGTGTGACTTTGAAATACTCGTTCCCAGGCCTAATTTCAGGCGGCCGAGGCCTGCGGCTGGCTTACCGATGGCACTCCTGGTGCATCAGTGCATAGTTTGTTTTATTGTATCTCTCACTTAGTACGCGCGTTGTGATTGGTCAATTTTGCGGGCCGTATTCTTAAACTAGTTTTCTTTCCGCGTGCCCGATTCACCTCAGAGATATAATAAATATCTTACGAACCTCGTTTTCTCGGTCCGTACTGTAAGTTACGGATCCTCGTTTTTTCCCATTAATTTAAGACCCGCGCGCTTCGCGCTTGGGCCATAAATCAAAGGGAAAAAACTCGGTCCGTTACTTACAGTACGGACCTCGAGCTCATTTAGTAAGAGGCATGTATGCTCGGAAGGAAGCATTTGAAATTGCTTGCCAAGCTTCATCTCTACAACCTAGCAATGGCCCTTACTAACACAAACGCAGTGGCTAAAATATCGTCCAAAACCTGGGAAAATTTAGTCCTCCATCAGTCATTTATTTTGCCGGTTTTGCATTTCCACAAACGTTTGCAAATTTCGTTTCGGATAATTTTTATAGCCACAACAGGAAAGCAAAGGCCTAAAGAATAGAGATAGAAGATTCAAGTTTAGATATACCTAATGCGATCACCGAAATTGGCGATGTAAAAGGCCAGTAAACAGAGGTAAGTCATCTCGAAAATGAACCCTATGCAGTTAATACATGCATGGAACAGCTTCTAGAATAGCCTGCGTGCATACGTCTCCTGTTTCCTTTCCGCGTGCAACAAAGAAAATAGGAGACGTCTGCATGCAGGTTTCTACTACAGTGACGCATGGTGAATACACGAGTCACATACGTTTCAAAGTGTTGTTTATTAAAATATTGTCTCATCTACATCTATTTTCGACTTAAATGCGGCCAGTAAATTATCTCTTTGTTTACTTTGCATTCTTATTAGCTCGTGTGAATGTATGCATTGAATTTTTCTCGATCTATACAAACAGCATCAATATACAACATTATTTCCTTCAGCAAAAGCACTATGACGGAAATGACCAAAAATAAAGCAAAATTAACTTCCATGCTCTCGGGAAATTTATTGTCACCAAAGCATTTTCCAGTTTCGATTCAGCAGGCTTAACAATATGACTGGAAACCTAACAAGAGGTTGGCTTTAGGCTTGACTGCAGGTCAACGATGCAAAATGTAATCTGTAGAAAGCGCCATCTGCCAAGCAGAGCCTTCGTTCCCATTCACTGGCGGTTAGAAAAGGAGCGACTGTTGGAGTCTGGACGTCCGAAAAGATCGTACTTACGTACACACTGTTCGGTTGAAATGCGCATGCTTACAGATCACCGCTATGTTGAAATTCTGTTCTAGCCTCAGTCATCTTTATTGTTCTTAAAGGAAATCTAATTTGCTAGCGCGGATCTCTCTCGAGAGTCGCTCGTTTCTTCAAGTTTGCAGATGATAGGAACGAAGGCTCATAGGAAGTGTGGAGAAAGCTTCCGCACTTTCCATCGGTCACGCGATTCTGGGTTAACTTTTGTGACAGTACATTTAAAAGTAACGGTGATTTAACCCGGAAATATGAATTTTCGCCTAAAAGATCGCCGAAACGAACTTTCTAATATCCTGTCAAGGGAACATATATGAGTATGAAATGAGCCACAAGGCAAAGACTTAAAGGGTAGTCATTATGACTTCACATTCTTTCGCTTTATCTGGCTTGGACTTGCTTCAAGTCACTCGTTTTGATCCTCCAGCGATAGCAGGCAGGCAACTTAAGCACAAGCGTTCAAGTTGGGACACGAATGACAGACGGGATATGAAAGTTTCCTTGATGACGCATTCATAAGCTAACACATCTGTAATGACAAGCCATCAGACAATAAAACGAACCTTTTTCGGCACAGGGAAAACGTAAAGGCACAGTTTTCGTCCGCAATTCATGAACGTACGTGCTTAAGTTCACCAATACGAACTATATAAGAAACAGCGCTAGAGCCAAAATAGCGGCTTTTGCCGAGTGCGAAACGAGCTCATATACCAGCCAATGGTGTTTCGTGATCCCACCGTAGAAGCCCATTCATGCGCTTTTCGCCTCGTATATCCCAGCATTTGTTTCTCCCCAGCATCAAACAATCGCTGTTTAAAGGAAAGAGCGGCTTGAATCAAGTCTAAATTTAATGCGGCTCAATGATGCTAAGAGTTGATGGTGAGCTGGGCAAAACCAATGAGAGTCTTGTCGTCAGAGGGTTCATTTAAATTGCTTCCTGATTTCTGAAATCACAAATTAAAAATATAGTTAGTTCGTTTTGCCGTCCACATTTAAAGCGTTATGAAAGATCTCCATTTCCGGGACATTTTATTTTGTACGCGTATTGACAGAAGACCTCACCCGGCCTTAGAAAATGCAGATCAGTACAGAGTATGGCTTCGGCTATGTCCCTTACATGCGATGGCAAATAGATGGTACACGTTATTAAGGCCAGGACAGTTAATCTACTTATCCACTGTCAGTTTAAATGTCGCATTTGAACTGCGTGCATTTCAAGTGAAGTCCCAGACAAAAATCGAATTTGCACTCTCTTTGGAATCTTTTCAAATACTTATATTGACCCAATGCAGCTAAAGCGTCACGTGACCGAACTTTATCTATTTTTTTCATTGTGAACTTGCCGAAAAAGAATAACTGAGCAGAAATGGAAAGAGTATGCCTACAATAGCAAAATGGTCACGTTTAAGCTTTTATGATGGTTTGAAAATTTGAAGATTCTATGGAAACAATAAAATAAAAATTCCTAAAATCTTTCAAAGCTTTAACCCTTATGGAAGCCTGCTTTAAAACTTCAGAGCGTTAAACGTGGCCATTATTTTTGGTACTCTGTGCTGCTCTTTCCATTGCGGTTAAAAAAGGCTGAAAATAATAATAATAATAATATTATTATTATTATTATTATTATTATTATTTAAAAATTCATCCAATATTTACAAAACAATAAATAATTACAAAATTATTAAGTTACAAATTATATTAATTACAAATAATAATAATAATAATAACAAAAACAAAAACAATAATAATAATAGTAACGATGATGATGATGACGACGACGACGACGACGATGATGATTGTTGGTTACGGTTATATACTCCCAACTAATCACGATAAAAAGATACGGAATTGAACGGTTTAAACGGCTTTTTAATCCTTAGGAACGAGTAACAACCACGGTATGCGAAAAAAACTCTCTCCAAATCGCTGCTCAAAGTTCACACAGTATCGGTTTACAACGGTGTATGGTAACGTTATCCATTAACAGCGTCGGCCTTCAGTCACGCAACAAAAACTCTCTCGAACATCTTCCCCTCCCGAATTAAGAGGCTAAGAACTCGAAATTCGCATACAAAACAAAACTAAAATGGAACAGCGTTCTAGATAACGGTAAGCGATCAATGTTCAAAGTTCATCGTAATTTCTAACGGAGAAATTCTTGTGATTGGTCTCCTAAGGACCTTGTCACCAATCCGCACATCAACAACTCTGACAAGGTTGTCACTTCCTGGAAACGTGCTCTGGACTCGACCCACTTTCCATTCTCGGCGAGCCGCATTGGGGTCGATCACCATGACAACGTCGCCAACTTTAAGATTTTCCGCAGGGTAAAACCATTTCTGACGGGAACCGATGTGAGGAAAGTACTCCCTCATCCAGCGACGTCACACCTGTCGGATTAGCTCCTGCACCCGTCTCCAGCGTCTCCGCGGATTAAATGTTGTAGTGTCGACACTCTCTGGAATACAATCACCGCCCATCTTGTTAATGAGGAAGTGATTCGGTGTCAGTACTGGTTCATCGTTAGGGTCTTCGCTCAGTGCGGTCAGCGGTCTTGAATTCATCAAACTTTCAACTCCGACGAAGGTTGTTTGTAGCTCTTCATCATTGACGTCTGCGTCTCCGAGAACGGCGTAGATGGCACGCTTTGCGGATTTGATCATGCTCTCAAACACACCTCCAAAGTGAGGAGCTAGCGGATGGTTCCAATGCCAGTTAACACCATGATTCGCTGTCATACGCTGAAGATGATTGTGGTCCAGCTGACTCACCAATTCTCTAATTTCTTTGTCGGCACCAACAAAGTTCGTTCGACTGTCACTCAACATCTGTGTTGGCCATCCTCTTCTTGCGGTCATTCGGATGAATGCGTTGAGAAATGCGTCGGTCTCAAGGGAACTTGCCATCTCTAAATGACAACAGTGTGTTTGAAGACAAACAAACAAACACAGGTAACGTTTGGCCCGGGTCCGTCCTCGCCCTTGCATGGTGAGATACGGTCCTGCGAAGTCAACGGCGCAGTTCTCAAATGGTCGTGATGTCTTTTCCAAGCGGATTTGCGGAACGGAGCCATCTGCTGTTTGGCTGGGTGAACTCGAAAATGTCTTGCACACTCACGGCACTCTTTGCTTGCTCGTTTTACCTCTTGGCGGACGTGAATCACCAGGTACTTTTCACGGAGATGATTTATTGTGAAGTTGACCCCCATCCGATGTCCCTCGCATTCATGGTAATATTTCACGATTAATCCTGTCACATGGTTCTTCTTCGGCAGAATAATAGGGAACTTGACGTCGGGGGAAAGATCACTGGAATGGCGTAGCCTGGTGTTAGAGCGCAGGATTCCGTTGATCATCATAGGCGTGAACGGGAGAATAGAGCTTTTACGCGGCAGGGGTTGGCTGTGCTTCAGTGCCTCGATTTCTTCTCTGAATTCTGTACCTTGAGTTTCCTTGATGATTTTCTCTTCTGTGTTTTGTAATTCTGCTGCTGACCCAGTTCTCTTTGCTGCTGTAGTCTTCGGCAGTTGTTAACGAAGCGTTGCACCCAGCTTCTCACGCGCACTGGGGATAGTCCCAATTCGAACTGGCCTTTCGATTTAGTCCTATACCACTTCGAGTATCTTGAGGGGTCTAGTCGCCAAGCCTCGCCTTCAGCCTCGTCCGTGTCTGATGGACTTTCATCGGTCGGTAGAGTGGTATTGAAAGTAGCTGAATCATCATTATTCGATCTTGGCGTTGACTTGAGCTCTTTCATGGCTTCTTCGGAAGGTTTGTCGAATTTACAATCTGGCCACTCTTCCTCAGGATGGCGTAAGAACTCTGGGCCGTTCCACCATCTTGTATTCTCGGCCAATTCTCGTGCGGTCATTCCCCTGGTGCCCATGTCTGCGGGATTCACTTTAGTCGGTACGTAACGCCATTGGTCAGGACGAGATTGGTCGTGGATCTCACCAACCCGGTGAGCGACAAAAGGCTTGTATTCGCGGCTTTGTCCACGAATCCAGAATCAACATTCAAACTATCCACCCAATAGGTAACACTGCTCTCTTCAACATTGAGCGCCGAGCAAACTTGCTTTGAAAGTCTCAATCCAATTACAGCCCCCATGAGTTCCAGCCTCGGAATACTCAGAGTCTTCACTGGTGCCAACCGAGTCTTCGATGCGATGAGCCGAGTCGTTATTGTTCCGTCGGCGTATTCGTGTCGGCTGTAAACGGCGACTGAATAAGCTTTCTCGGAAGCGTCTGAGAATGTGTGCAGGCTGACGGAACTGACTTGCTTACTCGCGTCTTTCAAACAGCGAGGAATCTTGATTTCTTCAAGGAGTGGTAGCTCACTAAACCAGTGTTTAAACTGTTCCCTTTGTTCAGGCGGGAGATCTTCGTCCCATTCCAATGCTGCTAACCATGTCTGCTGAATGAGTAGTTTGGCCTTGACCACGAAAGGCGAGAGGAAACCCAACGCATCGAACAGGGTTGCGGTTTTCTTGAGGACATTCCTTTTGGTGTACTTGAAGTCCTCTGGCGGCGGCGAATAATAAAACAGGATCATCATCCCGCGCGGCCCAGGACACACCCAGTGTTTTCGTCACCGGCAACTGGTTCTGATCTGAGTCAACTTCAGAGGCACTGTCTTCGTCGGGAACATCTGCCAACACTTCTGTTAGATTGGACACCCACTTCCTGACGTGAAATCCTGCCTTATCACCCATCTCGGTTAATTGTCGTCTCGTCTCTATGGCAACCTCAACGGATTCGAGTGAGGTAATGAGGTCATCCATATAGCAATGATTCTTCACTGCATTCGCTTCCTGTGGGTATAACTCTTGGTGGATTTCAGCATGCTTCTGCCATGTAAACTGGGCACAGAATGGGCAATAACAGCCACCAAATACGAAACGGAGAAATTCATAAACCTCTGGTTCCTTGCGAAGGTTCAGGTCACGCCATAGGAAACGGTGCATCGGTCGGTCTTCTTCACGTAACACGAGCTGATGATACATTTGGCTAATATCCTCGACGAGGGCCACCGACTCGTTTCGGAACTTGATGAGGATGTCGAAGACATCGCTTTGAAGTTTTGGACCAGTGAGAGCTTCAGTGTTAAGACTCTTTCCTTCGCAGGTCGCTGAACCATGAAATACTATCCGCACCTTTGTAGTAGACTTTTCTGGTCTCACTACTGGAAAATGAGGCAGAAACCACTCGCAGTCGGGTTTCGGTTGGTCGGGGGGTACTCGGCGGATGTACTGCTTGTCCAAGTAGTCATTCAGTACTTGTTGGTATGCCATAGCCACATCTTTATTCTTAAGCAATTTCCTCTCTGTGGACACCAATCTTTTCTTCGCCATCTCAAGGTTGTTCAGTAATTGCGGTCTCTCTTTTCTCCACGGTACTGCGACTTCGTAGTTCTTGCCATCAAACTTCAATGACTTGCTAACTTTCTTCCTTGCCATCTTGTCTTCCGGTGTTAGGTGTGGTTCGGTAGGGACGATTCCGATGCTTTCGAGGTCCCAAAAACGTTTCAACAGATTATTTAACTCTGAATTCTCGGTCTCTGCGACAATGGGTTTGGCTTCTTCTTTCTGTAGGCGGAATGTGTGATGAAATCCGGTGTAACTGCATTCTTTATGGTCAAGATCCTTAATCTTTCCGATGGCAGTCCATCCTAAGGGACTAAGTCTGGCACAGGGTTCATTCGGACCTCCGGTAACTTCTTGCAATTCAAAGTGATCGGCTCCTAGAAGGACATCAATTTTATTTCCTCTGGCAAGGGCTGGGAACCGGATTCCTTTCAGATGGTTCCACTTGTCTTGGATCTTCAACCAATTCACTGCTTTCAAACCACCGCAGATCTTTTCTGATGTTTTGGCGGTTATCTCTGTGTCGACGCGGCCATGGGTGCTTTCTAGGCCAATCTTGATTGTACTTGACAAGAAGCGGACGCTCTGATCGTTTGCAACCTTTACTGTGATCTTTTCTTTTTTACCGGCGAGGCCGAGCTCTTCAACAACATCTTCGTTAATATACGTGGTGTCGCTGCCTTCGTCTAGAAGACAATTTACCAGAACTCGTCTCTCTCCATTCTTCAGGATAATCGGAACTGTTTGTAATGCCACTTGCACTTGACCTGTGTACGTTTCCAAGGTAACTGGTCGGTTGACAACATTCCCCTCCATGGTCAATCCCGGTCTTTCATGGGTGCTGCTCGGCGTCTGAATAGGCGTGGACTGAATACGGTGTGGAGCGGTCTGAGAAGAAACGTACGGTTCGGCTTCTGGTCGCAACCGGAATTGCCTAGGCGAGCTCTCATAGTGAAGGAGATGATGGTGATTTCCTTTGCATCCGTTCGTGTTGCACTGTCGGCTCCTTTGGCAAGACTTTCCATGGTGATTATCTCCTAGACATCGGAAACAAAGTCCTACTTGTTTCACCATTTGCCACCTGTCATCGACACACAGCTTCTGAAATGAGTCGCATCTCCAAATCGGATGATTTCCGGAACACTTGTGGCACTTTTGACTCTTTCTGTCAGTTCTCTGGCCGAAGAAACTTCGGAGATTCCTTCCACTCCTTTGTCTGTCTAGTTGACTTTCCGGTGAGATACCATTCTTAATTTCGGTAGCTTGTATTTGGTAGGCAGCTTCTTCGGCAACCCAGTCTTTCAACGTCTCAAGGGATTCTTGGAGCTTGCTGTCGTTTAACCACCGATAATACTGGGCTAATAAACGCTCGGGGATCTTTTCCAAAATCATGGTATGTAGCGTCCCGCCTTCTAAATCGGAGTGGCGGCCATTCTCTTTAAGAGTAATCACAGCTCGCTCGAGGACGTCGGCAAATGTTTCTAATTCCTTTGCGTTATTGTCTCGGAGCGGTTTCAACTTTCGGAGTTCTTCAAGGTGGGACTGAACTTGTCGTCGGCTCCCTCCGTACTTGCGAAACAATCGTGCTTTAGCTGCCTCGTACGATTCGAGTGAGTAGCCAAGCCCTTTTATCGTGTTAGCAGCTTCACCGGCGAGACACGCCTCCAAACGGAGCATCTTAAATTGAGGAGAGAGCGAAGTCTGATCGACACAGCTGGTAAACGCAGCGTCCCACCTCTGAAACTCCATCTTGTTCCCTGAAAAGACTGGGATTCTAATTCTTTCGAGTTGCCCTTGCGTGGAAATACCGGCAAAAGTAGGATTGACAGGAAGTTGAGGTTTAGAAACTGTCTCGTTTACGGAACGTTCACCGGGGTGCGATTTTTCAGACTCTCTGTTTTCGTTTTGTTGTTCATCGTTAGTAACAATTTGCATGGCGGTATTCTCCGGTGAAGTGGACTGATGAATTTCCTGATCTCCGTTCTCCACAAGACCTGATTCATTCTCGATCTCCTCCTCTAATTCCTTTCGTCTCTTGATTACTTCGTCGTTCACACATTGAAGCTCTTTCTGTTGGCGTTCTAATTCTTCTAGCTTCATTTCGATTTCCCGTTCTAAGTTCTCCTTTCTAGCACGCGCTTCCGACTGGGCCCTTTCTTTTTGTCGTCTTCTTTCTGATGTTTCGCTCCCATCAATGGAACTCGCAATTGATCGTGATTTTACTTTAACAAGGGATGCAAGCAACAAGCGAGCCGGGCCAGTTTCGCGGTCAACTTGTTCAACGAGGGCGTCTGCTTCGTCGCTGACTTTCTCCGCTGCTTTTGCTGCGTTGCTGTCGCGGTACTCGATTTCCAGTTCCTGCATAATTGAAAGCGCGAAGTCATTCTGTTCCTCGATACGCGTTAGAAGCTCTGTTATGTCGGTGTGTCGGGGATTCTGCTCAGCGAGAGCACCAGACAACTTTGTCAACAAGCGGGTCATTTGTGACTTTGCGTTCCTTTTTTCCTTCCTTAAATCTCGTATACGGCGTTCTTGTTCGCTGGGCTTGCTAGATTCCGCAATATCCTCTTCTTCACTAGCCATTCTTCGCGGTAACTTCTTTATAAAGAACGTAAACTGTTTCCAAACGGGAACGCCCCCAATTCTTCAATCGATCGCAATTGCAATATTCTTTCGGTTTTCACGGCGTATTCTCAATCCACTGGTTCTCATCCGGCTCGAAGGACCAAATGTTGGTTACGGTTATATACCCCCAACTAATCACGATAAAAAGATACGGAATTGAACGGTTTAAACGGCTTTTTAATGCTTAGGAACGAGTTACAACCACGGTATGCGAAAAAACTCTCTCCAAAACCCTGCTCAAAGTTCACACAGTATCGGTTTACAACGGTGTATGGTAACGTTATCCATTAACAGCGTCGGCCTTCGGTCACGCAACAAAAACTCTCTCGAACAATGATGATGATGATAACACATTTGTAAAGCGCCATATACACTAACTGCCCTATGGTGCTTTACAGTTGTTCAAAGAGACCAGCACAAACAAGAATGGCATCTGACTTTTGAAAGACTTACCAGTGGAAACATCATGGACTTGCTACTGGGCGGATTATCAATTACTTTTCTGAGATTTGCGGCAACTGAAAACAACAATACCCACACTTCAACTGACAAAGCGACAAGTTGTCATGGTAATAGGAACACCCCCTTTTACGTATTATAAGCGGTATACTGCAGGCTACCACGAGTCTTCTGAAGCACAGTGGTAGAGCATCCGAACTCGGAATAAGCACAGTGTTAGAGAATCCGAACAAGTGATCGGAAGGTCATAGGCCCGACTCCAGTTGATGGAGCTGAGAATTTTTGTCCGAGTAAGCGTGTGACACTACAGATAAATGACTCCAGGCATCTTTCTCGCACCTCTAATTTGCCAGAAAAGTGCACCAACTACGCATCCCTTCCCCAGTAAATTTACAGCAAACAATACCGAAAAGACCGTCAGAGAGACGAAATGTTACCAAGTGTTTACTTACCTACGACTAAATCTTGTCCACTAATTAAACCCGCTGTCACGAGTTCTTGTGCCACTCCTTCAGGAGTATCTGATGAAAGTTGAAATAAGGAATTAAACATATAAATCCGAACTACCATAATCTTACTGCCCGCTAAAGGAATGCGGTAGTCTTTTATGTGTATAACAGCTGGCAAAGATGCATTGAAAGATTTTCAGAAGGGAAGAGGAGAGGGAGATGAGTCGTTAACAGAAAACATAATGATAAACGCAAAACAATGTACCAACCTTTACCGGGAGTAAAGTCAAATCTGATGTCATTCAATTCTTTTTTGGCATTTCTGTTCAATAAAAAGACAGAAAACTGCGGCTTGAGCGATAAGATGAGCACCGGGAAAGGAAAGACTGTCTGCTGACAATATCATTGCCAACGCCTAGTGGCACAGCCTTTCAGGATAATGATAGGGACACTGCATCCAATTACACATGCAAGTTTGGTGTCCCGGGGGAGGCACTTCCTAGTAATAGGCTAATAGGTATGTGCCGCTGGATGGGGTCGCATTTTCACGACTGGATTGACTATAATGGGGTTATATTTTCAATAGAGTTACTAGAATGGGGTCGCACATTTTCGGGATTTTGGGGGTAAATGTACCAGAATATTTGCACTGTAGGGGAAACTAAAGTCTCCTACATTCACGTTAACAAATGTGTTAATTCATTTTAGGATGACCTACTTAAAAGGCTTTATAAGGTAGATGCATAAACAGAAAGTGACTAATTTGGGATCACAAAAATTACATTTGCCCAAAAGTGACCAAGATGGGGTCTATAATCGGCCACAGAATAGACTATAACAGGGTAGGGGTTCCTAGAGGCCAGTGGCACATACCCAGCAGAAATTGACCCAAGTAACCCCCCCCCCTCCCCCCCCCCCCCCGGTTTGCAGCGCGTTTGATTTGAAATCACAAGTATGACGTCAGACCAAAATTGCATGACACGAAGTTCAATTACCACTTTATTACACCCATTTTGAAATCACACAGTTTTTTGTCAATATTAATATTATATATCCGTGAAATTTGATAGTGGTGCAATTTGGGAATAAATTTCAGTGATTTCAAAATGGGTGTAATAAATCTGTTTGTTCCCGCTGATTCAGCCGAATAAACACCAACCGAATCTTTGAGATTACCGCCCTTCTTCAAGATCGAAGGAGATTCTGCTCGGACGGGTATCTTCACGCAAAATATCTTCAGAACACGCTGGAAAACTACTTGAGTGCTGCATTTCTATAGAATTTACATAGGCAACGGTTGAGCTTGAGGAGTACAAAATACAGGTTACCTTTGAAGCGCATTTTATCAATTGGTCAGTTCCTAAAACATACATTTCCTGAAATCGCATCGAGTTAAAATATTCCTGCTTGTTAGAGAATTCATCTAGTGTTAAGTAATATTCTACAGCACATATTTATAGTTAAATGAAGAAACCCTACTTACCTTAACCTAAGGGTGAGATCCAAGTTGATTTGCGGAGCTGAGAAAAAAGACAAAACGAAACAAAAAAGAAAATAAATAATTTATAGCAAATCAGGTTTCTTTACCAGGATCGCGAAATTTATATAAAACACAAGCTTTCGATTTCGTCGAGGAATCTTTGTCAAATAATGGAGTTTGAAGTTTTGTTACGTGATTGAGGATGGTAAAAACACACGCAACAAAATGTCCCGTCAGATCGAACAACTTTATTGATGTGTCATATCTTCTAGCCGGAAACACGTCGCCTGCTAATCAGAGAACCTAATAATTAACAACTAATTAAATCTAAGATTACATAGTATACGATTACAACATTTTCAAGTACTGCACAGGTGACAATTTGTGCAATTATTTCCAGCAATATAGGTCCTTTGATCCTTCGTGATCATTGCAATAGAAGATGACACTCTCAACAGAAGAATTAAAGAGGCCATCGAAATGCACTGCGAGGCCCAACACTGACTCAAGACAGCGGATGAGAACTTTTGTCACGTGTTTTCTATTTTCTTTTTAACCATCCTCAATCACGTGACAAAACTTCAAACTCCATCACTTGATAAAGATTCCGCGACGGTATTGAAAGCTTGTGTTTTATACAAATCTCGCGATCCTGGGAAAGAAACTTGATTCCCTTTAATTCAGTATGGAAGGATCAATGACCAATGTTTTTGCTAATTAAATACATTTCTTAAGATTCTGAAATAACTGAGAGTTTCTCAGCAGAACTAGAAAACAAAACCGGCGTACACATAAAACAAAACTCGCCAGCATTCGCTGTCTTTACGCACAAACTTCAGTACTTGATGTCGTAGAAGGACGAAATAACTGTTCAATAAACGCTGGGGCCTTAACTACCCGTGAAGTTGAAATAACCGCGGATTCCAAGATGGCGGAATTCGTGTAAATCTACCAAAGTTTAATCTCGAAAACAGTGAGCTTTAGCAGCTTATGGAACAGCGAAAAGGACGGGAAAATGTTGCGTTACCAACCTGGTGCCTGATTATCTTGGAATTTTGATGCAATTTACTAGTTCAAATTTCGTCCTTTTATCTTTGTGAAAACAATGGGAGATGGACAAGTTGCGAGCTGGAATTACTGAAGTATATGTAGCTGTCTCGTTTGTCACACGCCAACAGCCGACGTCCTGTTATTTGTTAGCTCATTAATATGGCAGTGTAGTAGTCTTTTCTTTTTTTTTTAGTAGTAGTAGTCTTTATTTCCTCACAAGATAAAGAATACATATCTCATGTCACAATATTTGAGTAAAAAGTATATATATCTAAGTTATTTACAATTAAAATACGCTCACATAGCTAAATTATATTTAAAAATTAAGTGATTAATGTAAGAGTTCTTGAATCTATTTGTATTAACTTTCGCGTGCCGATCATAATTCAATTCTAGGGGCGCTTTCTTTTGGACTATTCCGGAACGAATACCATTCTGTTCACTCTAATCGCAATAGTATAAAGAACAAAATACCGGTTATTCGGAATACGAGGAATATACGGCCTGTAGGTAAAGCTTTGGCGGGAAAATCGTGCGCGGACCGCCATGCTCGTGACGTCGTACGGAAGTAAGACCTCAGACGCTCGTTCCACGCTATTTTGCGCGCTGATCTTAGGTCACCTCTACCAAGGTTATTCTGTTTTCAGAGTATGTGCTCTTTAGGAAAATCCAATTTCCGCGTATTCGCTTATTCCTTAACCAGAATACGAAAAACCAAAATAGTACCAAAGAACGCGCTCTCTCAGTGGCGGTTGTATCACTTACGAGGCTTTGGAGAAGTGGAGGTGGGCGGCTGAACTTGAGCGTTCACTCCTTCTGGTTTGGAGGGATTTTCCTGAAATCAACAAAAAGTAATTGTAATATACCTCAATGTACTGATCTCCAGCTTGGTAAAATCAGATGAACGGAGCGTTGAGTCTGGTCATTGCAAGGTCAGGGTTCAAAGTCCGCTCAAACCTGAAATTTTTTCATTTGTCAGGTTCTTTTCCAACTGCGTAAGTTGCTCAAAGCAAAGCTAGGGTTACACGTTCCATTCACTTATAAGTACTAACCCTTAACCCTTTCTTCCCCACGCCAGACGATTTTACTCGTCAAAGGGGGACCCCTTAGGGCCGGTTAAAGCTCACTACGCCCAGTTGCAGTAAAGGTGCACCCCAAACAGTCCACAGCTCGACACACCAGCTCGTTTGCGAGTATAACGACGACAAAGACGACCAAGAAGGAGATCACAAAAAAAGGTGGTGGCCATGGTGACGATGAAGGTTATGGTGATGGTGATAGAGATGGCGACAGTGGCAGCGTGTATGGTGGCCGAGGACTGACACTGAGTTTTGAGGGAAATTTTCTCCTTTTATAGCAAATAATATGTAAAAAAAAATGCAAATAAAATTAAAATCCAGTACAAATGCAATGAAATATAAAAGAAAACGCAAATAAAGTCGAAATCAAATACGAATGCAATTATAAATGTAAAGCAAAAAGCAAAGTACAAATCAAAATCAAACTTGATTGAGATTAAAATTGAATGCATTTTTAAAAGAGGATCTAAATTCGAAGTTAAAGTAAATTAAAACTGAATACACTTTGTTATGAAAGGTGTTCGTCATCGTGGTTTCAAATGATAGCCGAGTTAATCTTTTTTCTCACGATTGAGTCACAAAGATGTGGATCGCGATGTTTCGACCGCTATACTGCTGGCCTTCATCAGGCGATGGTGTCGACTGGCTACGTGTGAGTATAAGAAGCACCGTAGCTGGTGGTGATTGGTGCGTTTCGATCCTCGCTTAGGCTGTTGTTGATTGGAGGATTTCGATCCTTGTCGTTCAGACTAGAAATTGTTCCCTCAGCGGTCCGCTTTGGTACTGATCGGCTGTTGTGTTGTTTGATCGTGGGCATCCACGCTTCAGGAATTTCAATTCCACTGTCCCTGTTGATGTTGTTAGGGTGAAGTCTTGTGTGAATAGCCTCTTTAACCCTACGGGTGTACCAATGCTTAATTTAACTTCGTCCCAGAGCGGATAATGTCCGGTCGCGTTGCTATGTTCTGAAACGGGATTGGGAGGATTGGATTCGAGCAAGCCGTATGTCTCTATCGTGTTCCTTAATCCGTTCTGCATAGATCTTCCCGTCTCTCCAATATAAACCTTACCACATTCGCAGGGAATCTTGTAGACTACTCCGTCTTGTTTTACTGGATCGAACATGTCCTTAGGTCGCACTAGGTGTGATCTAAGACTTGTGTCAGATCTGAAAACAGTCCGTATGCCTTGTTGTTGTAGGCAACGGTGAACAGCCTCCGATGTGCCTTTGACGTATGGCAGAACCACAGTAGATTTAATTTCGGGTTCAGGTTCTTTAGTGGTTGTTCGTCCCTTGGTTTTCGTAAGATTTTTTACAAACGAAAACGGATAACCGTTGGAAAGAAGGACCGATGAGAGGTGTTTCTTTTCATGAGAGATAACTGATGGTTTTGTTATGAGGTGTTTAGATCGATCGTACAGGCACTTGACAATAACGCGTTTTACAGATTGCGGGTGGTGTGAATCCTACGCTAGGTACTGGTCAGTGTGTGTAGGCTTTCTGTAAACATTGGTAGAGAGGTATCCATTCGAATCCTTGATGATCAACACTTTGAGAAGATCATGCAAAACAAAATTAGTGGCAGCGCTCGGCCATGCGGAAATTTACTTTCGTTTAAAATAATATTTCACGTGGCCGAGCGCAACCAATACCATCTTGCTTCGCGCGCTTCGATGCTTCGAGTGGAGCACATAGCACCGTGCAACATGGAGACTTTTATCACAATTGCTAGTAATCTCGTAAACTTATTGGCTAATTTGCCGTTGTCGATAAGAGTCTAGACAACGCTGCTCTCGTCAACGCGTCGCGCAAGGCCTTTTTTTCAGCTCGCGCTCTGAAATTAACATTTTCTTTGACGCTGATATTGTGGTAAAAACAAATCGAATGTGGTTTAGCGTCGTCTATACTCTTATTGACAACGATATTCTTCATCACAGTGGTCAAAATTTGCTGTGGATTCATTCGACTGCGCCTCGTGAGTCCACAACATTTTGACCACTGTGATGACGGATATCGTTGTCGATAAGAGTATAGACAACGCTAAATCACATTCGATTTATTAAATGGATAAGCAGCGACATCTGTGATGATGGTGATCACCTGTTGGCGATGGTGACGGTGATGTTAGCGGTGGCGTTGATAATAAAGGATGATGAAGACGATTATTACAGAAGAGTTACAGTTACACTAAGAAGAACAGTGGCTAACCAGTAGATTCCATTTGGTTGTGCATCTGTTCTCTGATATAATTTTTTCTAGCCTTGAAAATATTACCTTTACAGTAGCTACATTTGCTTTCTTGTCGTCATCATCATCATCATCTTTAGCGTCATCACTATCATCTCCTTTGTTACCCTCGTCATCAGACCACTCCCAGCTGCCATCCGCCGCGCGATGAAGCCTTCCACTGGAGCCTGGGACTCGCTTAACCTTCAAACAAAACGATAGATTAATTAATACGTAAATACGAACGGCCAGTAACATGAATGGAGTCTTCCACAATTTTACACAAAGTAAAAGATGACATGGATCGTCCCAGTTATGGGGCTTGTACAGTAAGCCACTGCAATACCGGTGCCGTGCTCTACCAGCTGAGCTAACAAACCAACTGGGAGCTGGTGATTTTGTTAAATCGTAATAAACCCGTGAGTGATGAGCAAATGAGTCTGAATATAAAAAGGATGATCTATTATAACTGTGGCGGAAAGATTAACCATGAAGGGGATCGCGGCAGTTATGATCGCAACAGTTGCAAAAAAAAAAAAAACTATATACAGGGTGAATATGACCCTCACAAATTCACAATTATTAGTAAATTTAGCAAATAACAGAGGAATACTAATTAATTAATACTAATGACTTAATATTTATAACACTAATTAATTAATGCTATAGCTAAACACATTGACACTTAAATAAAGTTGTTATGTTGTTGTGTTGTGTTGTGTTGTGTTGTGATATGTTAGAGCAAAGTACCAAGGCTATTACAAAATACTAACACTGGATGTTTGAGCTGTTTATTTAGCCTACGTTTCAGTCCAAAACTATCTCATGAAATGCCAGCAACAAAGAACTTCTTTGTTTGTTTATTTGTTTGTTTGTTTGTTGTGAGCTTAATTTCCTTGGTCATACCTTTTGTGACCGTTCACCTAACGAAGGCATTAACGGGACCAGCGCTTCAACCAAAAATTCTTTCTCCTACAAATTAGAGACAAAAATGTAATCTATTCATTAATACACACAAGTTGATCGTATAACAGAAAACTACTGCAAGCCATACAGATACCACAGTGCTTGCTGTTTAATAGGCCATTACTAATTGGGCGAAAATCAGTATTCTTTTAAAGCAAGGCATAGTGCAAAACGTATTAACGCACCAGGGAAGCTCACTTTGATGCAGATATGGATAACCATATTTACCAGTCATTAACCCATTGACTCCTAAACCGGCCGAAACCGGCCGCACAAGACTGCCATGCTTCAAGACATTGCAACTTTCTCAATCGCATGAATATTGCCTTAACTGTCAGTTGTGAGCACGAAATGGAATGTCCTTTAAATTTGGATATCCAATAAATGCAAGAAACGTAGCGATTTTTACCAAATATGGCCTTTTGAGTTTGGACAAGAATGAAACTAACCGTTTTTAACGTCAAAGAGAAACCACGAAAATGCCACTTTTTGCCTTCATGTTTTTAAAAGAAATCATCGTCGAAAAACCAAACTTCAACCATCATAACAAAATTCAGTCCTTGCTCTAGTTTAGAAATGACTTTTTTTTGTTCATATTCTTCTCCCGAGCGTAGATACAGCCTTTTGTTCCAGTGCATTCGGGCCTTTCCGCCATTTTCAACATCTCGACCACATTGCATGCTGGGAAATAACGAGAAATTTTGACAGCCCCCGTTCGTTCCCCCAATTCTTTCGCACAGCCACTCCGACCTACCGCCAAAAATTCGCGCTTGTGGTCACCTTCAGTGCTCACAAATTCCAAAATATGCGGCGGTAGGTCGAGAAATTCATCAGTAGTCAAGTCCCAAAGGTACTAAGTGTCCGACCGGCCAAAATCCCAGTTTTCGAGTAACAAGCCTAATTCGACAACAAAGTACATCACCTTGCTCGATTCTTTGAGAAAGTGGACTCTTAGCTACCGTCACGCTTAATGATGCTCATCAGGCAGCCATTAAAGATGAAAAATGGCTGTAAGCTTAGCAAAAATCGTAAGCAAACCGAACTTGGGCCGTTGTTGTAGCTCCACGGATGAAAAATAGCTACGTCAGAATGACGTTTTCAGAAACCTTGAGCCTCCAGTGCCTTAGGACAGCACCACTTTTCCATGGTAGTTTCAAATAAAGAGTCACGAATGCTATGGATCGTTTATAGGTGCAAAATCACTCCGAAAACGTAAAAACGGCTAGGAGTCTATGGTTAAGCAGCTATGAATGCGCATTGATTCCCTGTTAGCAAAGACCTCTTTTCCTTGTATTCAGCGTGCTGGAAAAAAGAGACCTCTGCCATGGGTCGAAACGGTCTTTGATTAAGCCGCCGTCCAAGTTCGTGGACGGAGGTTTTAAAACGCATGCTCCATGTATTGTTTGTCATTTGATCACGTGCTAAAAACATTACGTGATGGTTCGGTCGCTAAGAAACCGCGACGCATACTCAACACAGACCGTTTCGACCCATGGCAGAGGTCTCTTTTCTCCTTCACGCTGAATACAAAGAAAAGAGGCCTCTGCTAGCAGGGAAGCGCATAGAATGTCGTTAATTTAATTATTATAATTAACAACCAGTAGCACAAAGCAGAAGAGGATACAATGAAGCCAGGGGCCTACATGAGAAAGGTCAGTTGTGCGAGAACTACATACCAAGCTGTGCTAAAAAAAAAAGGTTGAAGTAAACAAACAAAATGCCTAAAACTTATACATACAACAGGTGAATACAGAGGGTCTGGATGGGGTTAACTGACAACTGAAAAATGGCCAAAAGAAACAACTGACAACTGACAAATAGCCGAAAATTTAACTGACAACTGACATTTAAAGTCGGTTTTACTGACAACTGACAAAAGGCTTTTGGCATTGATATTGGTTTAAAATTCATTGTTGATAGCCTATTTTGGTTAAAAAAAAAATATCACGTTAACTTTTTTTCCTTTAGTATTCCTTCGTTTAGGATCGTTTTTAGATCGGAACTATCAAGCTGAGTTTCTAATACGTCTGTTAAAAATTAACCATGTAAAATTTGAGTTGTTTAACCCTAAGACGTATATGTAACGTGATCTTCAATTGAAGGCCACGCGTTTCAGGCCAAAAGGTCATTAATCTATAACGGTCCTGATCCTGGAGGGGAAACGAAACGGCTGCTGGTGGCGTTATTAAAGCTATCGGCTTCTATCGTCTTGATTCCGATGTATCATAAATAAGAATATGTAGACGGTAGAGTCTTTGAGGAAGTTTCTGGTGGCATTTCTAGGCTTGAAAGAACTGGCAACAAAATACGGCCATGGCAATTATCACAGCTAACTCGTTTCGTTTACCACTTGATTGTTCAGTACAAACAGTACAATGGATTGTTGTGTGCAGATGATGCTCAAAGAGACATTAGACTACAAATGACATTAGAGTACAATGGGGCTGGTATTACTGATGCTTGACTGCTACTTGTGAACTACCCAAATGGCATTTCAAGTGCCGGTTCTGTTGATGTTCTGAGGCAGCAGGCTTACTTCTTTATTTGTTCAGTTGGTGTTTCTGGTGGTCTGTACGAATGCAGCCTCTCATCCTTAGCTATTCTTGAAAGTTGACTTGTTCTTGAAAAACAACTCGGAAACGTGTAATGAAATCAAGACGCTCTGTAGCTTTGGAAACGAAATTGTTTCTGACTTGGGAGCTCGAAAGGTCAATTTTTTTTATTAGAGAAAACAGTTATAAGACTTTGGTGGGTTCTGGAGAGGAGGGAACGAGTGATGGAAACGATCAAACATGTTCATTTCAGTCAGGTTTGCGGGATTTGTTCGTTGCCGAAGACACTTGTTGTATCGGATGTTGTTGCAGGCACTATCAAACTATAGTTTCTGGACTCAAAGTGGTACTGTGTCATTCTTAAGAGTACTGGGACTCCTCTATCACAGTTTTGCATTTGCATCCACGCTCAAAGCACAGAGAAAACTGACACATGTGTCCCTTCAAGATGCTTTAAACAACGTCTTGTGTGTACATGAACACATCAAGAGAACCGTTTCTGAAGTGAAACAAAGGCGTAGCACAAAAGAAACCCCAGCGAGATTCTTCCCGCAGTGTTAAGCATGAGACTTTTATTACTACCTTGCTGAGTCTCAAGATTTTGGGACCATCTCCAGGGCGGTGAGTCTTTGAAGAGAGTAAGAAACTGGGGGCCAAAGTGTTTCACCCACGAAAAGTCCCACAGACCAGCATGAATTTTGCTAGCATAGAGTTCATATACAACCTCTTCCGTCTGCAGAGATCAGTGCTGAGACTGAAACGGCTACGAAAGAATTCGTTGAGAAATATCGTCCTGTAAGACAAAGAATTGTCCGAGGTCAAGGCAGGACAAGGCAGGGGCGGGCCCTACCGCCAGCAGTTTACGCTGACCAATCTGCAGATTGCGCTAAAGTGGACTTGGAGAGAGAGGCTGAAGATGAATTGGCACCTCAACATGTGCATGACACAACTCATGCAGTTCCTTGTAAGAAATTGAGATGAAAAAGGAGAAATCAAAGAAATTGAAGAAAATGTGGGTTCTACATTTAGTTATATGTATTTTTTCTAAAAATGGGCCAATCAGGAATGTTTTCAGGTCTTCAATTAATTAACAGCCACTTAACTGACAACTGACAAATGCCTCAAAATTTAACTGACAACTGACAAATGGACGAGATTTTAACTGACAACTGACATTTACATCCCCCCATCCAGACCCTCAATACAGAGATAACTAACCAAATAAATGGAATAAATATAAAACAAGCCATCAAAGTATATTTGGTTGGTTGAGGTAGATATACATTTAGGTAGAAAAGTGAATGGGGATCTGTTGTTTGTATTAATAGACAGAAGTATAGGATTACGAGAGTGGAAAAAGAAGTGTTTATTTATAGAGAGAACGAAGAAAAGAAAGAATACCTTACACAGAATGCTAGAAAATAATTGTAATATTTTTTATAATTAGAAAGAGAGAGGGAGTACCATGCAGCAAGAGCGGGATATTGTTCCAGATGAGCGGACCTTGCGAGTGAAGGGAAAAGGAGTATTTTAGCGGATGAAAGTGCAAGTTACAGTATCTCTTTGTCTGGTGAAAAGAAAGAATACCTTACAGTGTTAGAAAATAAACTTTGAGTTTGATTAGTATAGCAATCGTTCAAGGACAGCACCTTGCAGTCCTGTTGGGGAAAGCACTTGTCAAAGAACCTGCAGTGAAAACAGCAGTCGCAGTAACGCGGAGACCAAACTTACCCTGACTTTTTTGAAGAAGGGATGCTTCAAAAGTTCACCGGCATCTGGTCTAAAATTACAGAACGTTACAGTAACGTTACAGTACCTCTAAACCAATCAAAAGGCGAGGATTACAGCGGTCATTGTATGTATAAAAGCTGCTAGTCAGCGAGAGATAATATTTTCTTCTGTGTACAGCGGCGGGTGGAAGTAAGGTTTTGCTGCATTTCAAATCTATGCCAACAATAATTGGCTGAACAACTGCTAAAGTCAATTCGCATCCACCAAATTCTATTCTTCGAAATTGGAAAAAAATAAAACAAAATTGCAATGTACAAAACGATTCTGTATAATAAGCAGAGCTCTAAAGTGCAATTTTGTTCTTGTTTGGCAGTGCACTCTGGTAGCTTCAGCGATGCATTCTGCTGAAAAAGCCATCGAAGCTGATCAAGACGTTTCCCTAGCCACTTATATCATAGGATAAGTTTTTCCTCTTCCCTTGGCAAATGCATCCTAACCATATTTTTTCTGCTTATTTCAACATTACAGTGTGTGCAGTGGATTCTTGAGATGTGTTTACTCCCCGCATCCAAAACAAAGTCCTTGTAGCTCTTAGCTGTAACCATCTATGCTCATGTAGCAGTGTAATAATTAGTTTTTGTCATTTGTGTGTAGTGAATTATACTGCAAGTCTAAACTTGCAGTCATACACATCAAACGTGAAGAAGACTAGACCAAGACGCAACTGTTTCATCAGTGATTTAATATATGATTTGAAATACAACATAGTTATTAGCCGGGTTTTGTACCTTTGTGCAGGCTCCTTCTGTAGACAACTGACGATCATCTTTCTGAACACTTTAGAGTACTTCTTGTATCCATCTTTGTTCCCTTCGTTCTGTGCCACAGTATCAAGAGATGGTGGATCATTCTGTAAGGTCAGCATCAGCACCTAACAGACATTGTGTTTGTTGAGCTTGCATGTATTTTTTCACCTACATTAATTTTAACAAAATCTACTGGATGGTAAAAGATGCACATACCTTCCATGGGGGAAGAACTGAAATGGGGTGTTCATAGCTAGAAATTTTCAGTACAAACGTTTACTTCAAAACGTTTTCCGCCAAATGGCTCTGCCAGACTGTGCCTTAACAGTGCAAACGCATCACTGTAACTCCCAAGACGTACATGTACATGTAAAAGGCCTTTACAGAAGAAGCTCAACTCGACTACTAACCTCAGTCCTAAATAATAAACAATTATTCACTGAAGTGGAGGTGAATAGTGATGGATACTTACCGAGTAGCAAAGCGGTGAGGTAAATATCCACCACTTTCACCTCCACTTCGGTGAATAATTGTTCTAGTTTATATGTCTACCACACAAGCTGAATGATGAGTGGACCAAAACATTACTTTATGTGTGACAATATACTGACAAGTGGTCAGAAATTGTACAATCTTGCGCACCAGCTGCTCGGAGGTGAATAGTATTTGCTAATCACCTCCGAGTTAACCAATCAGAGCACGCAAAAAGCACTATTCACTTGTGTGGTATAATGTTTATACTAACATCATGTATCTCAATATTTATTACATATAAATCCAAACCTTCATAGCTGGAAATCTGGCATATGGTGCTATTCCAGTGGCAAGCTCAATAGCTGTGATACCAAAACTCCAAATATCGGCCTTATGGTTATAACCATGAATCTAGTAAAATGAAAGTGCAAAGAATGATGTTAAAGGTACACTGTCATGTTACAGTGTGCATATGCATTTAAGCATAACTGCAAAACCTAAAATCCATTGCACCAATGGAAGCTTGCAATAATGGCCAGGGCAGTCACCATTAATTTTTTTTATATGTACTGTAAGCAGGTGGGAATGTGCACCACTTTTGTGGTCCACTCAGAATGTTGTTTTTCTATCAGAGTAACCAGGGGTGTAACTCAGAAATCACCCGGTTTTACTGTCAGCACCAGCAGGTTGTTACAGTGTAGATTAACAGCATAAACCCAAGTGTTTTGTGTTTAGCATGCAAGAAAACATCTGGAGAATGAACTCGTTTTTCTAGAGCTCCAAAAATTGAATCAGACAACTATCATGCCCTCATTCATGGTGTTTAGACAGGATTCTACTGCACTCTTGAACAAGTACATAAACGCAAAAGGGCTGGTCGCTACCAGTATTGTAGTTCATTTACCAGCAGCTCTCTAAAAACCTTTAACAAAATTTAGTGAAAACTTACATTTCATTTCATTACCTCAGGTTGATAAGATGTACTGCACACTGTACATTGATATTATGAGAATAACTGATCTCCAAAGATGAAATTTCTTAAGGATTAAATTCTACCAACATGTACATGTATATGTTGTGGTTCAATTTTATCTGTGGTTTAATTTTTTTGTCTACTGGTTTAAGCTAATTATTATACATGTACATTACCATACATCACCAAACCCAAAAAATAAACCAAGAATAAAATTGAACCACAACATACACTGAACACTAACAGGAAAGGCATTTATATGGAGAATAATGAGAACAATCCATCTTGAAAAATGAAATAAAAAGGTTGACGTGGAATTACATGTAACAGAGTGCAATATCAAAGTGGAAAATGCACTTTTCAACTGGAAACTGATAATGTTTTTCTCGCTCTGAGAACTGTTCCCAGCCTTGGCCAATAAGAGAGCATGAAATCACATTCATTCTCAAACTAGAAACAGTTCTCAGTATCCACCAATGAGAACGGGTGAATTCTGAATTGAAAACAACATGTCTGGTAAGCATCTGTCGTGAATCACCGATAAGCAATTATTCTCAAATGTCTGTTTGTCATCATCTATTGTTATATACCTACACTTTCACTCAACAAAAGGAGTACTGCGATTGGTTGATTCTTGGTCACGTGCCCCTGACCAAATTCAAATGTATCCCGACCGGGATACAATTCCGCAATTGTTGCCCGCGCGCCCGGATACAGCAGCACGTGATTAGTGCATGACTAAAAAGTGGCATGATCTTCGGCACGTGCTCACGTCAGCTTGATTGACGAGGCGGACCTGAGAACACTGCCAGTTTTCAGTTTTATAAACCAACGATAATACAAACGTTATGGAACCCGAGACTAAAAGAAAACGTTTTTCTCAAGTACAGCCGAAGAAATTCAGCATCTAATAGGAGGAAAAGATTCGGAAAATACAAGAAAGGCATGTTCTACTTTTTCAGGTACTTTTAAACGTTTGTAAATTATTCATTCGGCAGGCTTGTGAATGAAGACGTGTTTTTGAAATGCCGTCTTTGTTTGTTTGTCAGTTTATTTTGCTGTGATTGTTGAAGGGAAAGTCTCGGTATATAACAAAGCACTTAATGTATGATCCCTCGGGAAACTAGTTAGTTTTGTTTTCCCTCGAGTCCTGATGTTTCCCTCGACTTCGTCTCGGGAAACATCAGGACTCTCGGGAAAACAAAACTAACTGTTTCCCTCGGGACCATACATTAAGTGTATATTAACTACGCATGAATGAGTTTACACAATGGTCTTTTATCAATAATACCGGAGTTGAAACTTTGTGAAATTGTATACTATAAAGCAACACCTCACCTGTTCCATGACTTCTGGTGCCATCCAGCAGGGCGTGCCCACAAAAGTCTTTCTCACCTTGGGTCTTGATCGGTCACCATAGTCACTGATCACAGAACTTACACCAAAGTCTAAAAATAGCATACATGTGTGGTGTTAACTACATGTACAGTACCGCTCAAAAGTAAGTTACCAGTCGCGTCGCGTTTCCTGCGCTACGCGATTCGCGTCGCGCGCTACGCGAATCGCGTCGCGCGCTACGCGATTCGCGTCGCGCGAGAGTCACTAAAGCGGAAATTTTTGGCATAAATTTTGCGTGATTCAATTAAATTCGCGTAACACTTTCCAAATACAGCTATTGTTCTGTCGAATTTGAGTCGTTCATACGTGTAGTTCACTTCTGTGCAAATAAATATAGCATCATTGAGGTCATTACAAATCGAAAACTTGTAAACAAACCGACGAATGATCAATTGCGAATGATAAGCATAATTCGTTACTCCCGTTAGCGCTGAATTTAGTTGAATTTTCATCGGTTCTGTCGTCGATACGTTTAAATGGTCGTGTTTTCTAAATTCGTTGAGGACATAATCAAGAGCTAGTTCGGCACAAGCAAATGACTAATGACCGGCCGGGTTACTGCACATGCATTTTGCTTTTCGGATCGCAAATTTGCATAAAACCGCAAAACTACTGTCTGTGTAATTTGAAACCTTGCACTCAATATGACCGAAAAATTCATGAGAAGCCAAGGAATAGAACCCGAAACAGAACGGAGTTTATTTTATTTCCTTCTTTGTGCACGAACAATTTTATCATGTAGAAATCTGAAGTTCATTCTGCCAACGGTGAAGACGCATAAGTTTGGGTAGTTGTATGTATGTATGTTTGTTTATTCGACACGCCGGCGCTCAGTCGTATATTTTCTTTTTCGAAAGACCGGAACACATTTTCCTGGCCATATCTTTGTAAACTTGTGCAGATTTTAATCCAGTAGAGTTTGTCCGTGGAAAAAAGATTTGCCGAAGAGTAAGTAGTTCGGACGCCTTGCACGTGCTCCGCTTAATTACGCTGGTCTTCTTATCTACGGCTCGATCTGTTTTTAATTTGCCGCTTGAAACTCCGTGCCAACTCGCCAACATTTTCAATTTTTTTAATGGCTAGTTGTCAAGAATCAGATGAATAGAAAACTAACAAAATTCAAATTCAAATCAAGCATCAGTCATGGCTCATGGACGAGCCGAAAAATTGGCGGTTTGATGTACAGTGTAGGAAGAAGCTCGTGTTCAATGAAGCGAATTGAATGCGGCGCGACGACGGTAGAATTCCTCGGAATGTCTCCACTTCAAAAGACTGAAAAGCATGTTCATGTGCATCATATTGTGTATGCAGGTTTTTTAAAGTTATTAATATGTCGACCTCAGTCTATCAAAGTTTCGAGGAGAAAACAGTTTGGCACGGAATTTGGAAGCAAAGCACACGCTTCCCTTCTCCGGCGATGATTGATCGATTACGCATATTCATTTCTTCTTAGCGGGCTTTTGCGAACACTGGAAATTGACTATTGAAAACGACTATTGTTGCTTTACAATGGGCATATTAAATGGTGAGAGAACTTCAGGTCAATATACTTACAGTTTCCAGAACATCGCGCGCTACGCGAATCGCGTAGCGCGCGACGCGATTCGCGTAGCGCGCGACGAGAATCGCGTAGCGCGCGACGCGATTCGCGTCGCGCGCGAGGGTGGTAACTTACTTTTGAGCGGTACTGTATCACAAATTGGACACTGCTGGTAACAGTGGACAGCCAGGCTCCAGAACAGGCTGCCCAAATTAATGATACATGGCTAAAGTTTCCTTAAACTACTTTACGATTGAGTGTTGTAACAAAAAATAATAATTACTTTCGTTAACCCACTGACTCCAAGCCATTTTTACCTTTTCAAAGTGATTTTCCAGCAATAAAAATTAATGATCCCTAGCATTTCGTGACTCTTTGTTTGAAACTACCGTGAAAAAGTGGTGTTGTCCTAAGGCACTGGAAGCTCAAGGTTTCTGAAAACGTCATTCTGACGTAACTACTTTTAATCCGTGGAGCTACAACAATGGCCCAAGTTCGGTTTGCTTGTGATTATTGCTAAGTTTACAGCCATTTTTCATCTTTAGTGGCTGCCTGATGAGCATCATTAAGTGTGACAGTAGCTAAGAGTCCACTTTCTTAAAGAATTGAGCAAGGTGGTGTACTTTGTTGTCGAATTTGGCTTGTTACTCGACGAACTGGGAATTTGACCGGTCGGACACTTAGTACCTTTGGGACTCAACTATTGATGAATTTCTGGACTTACCACCACATATTTTGGAATTTGTGAGCACTGAAGATGACAACAAGCAAACATTTTTGGCAGTAGGTCTGAGTGGCTGTAGACTTAGTTTATATGTGAAAGAATGGGGGAAAGGAACGGGTGCTGTCAAAAATTCTCGTTATTTCCCCGCATGCGATGCAGGCGAGATGTTGAAAATGGCAGGAAGGCCCGAATGCACTGAAACAAAAGGCTGTATCTACGCTCAGGAGAAGAAACTGAACAAAACAAGTCATTTCTAAGCTAGAACAAGGACTGAATTTTGTTATGATGGTTGAAGTTTGGTTTTTCGACGATTTCTTTAAAAAACATGAAGGCAAAAAGGGGCATTTTTGTGGTTTCTCTTTGACATTAAAAATGGTCAGTTTCGTTCTTGTCCAAACTGAAAAGGCCATATTTGGTAAAAATCGCTACGTTTCTTGCGTTTATTGGATATCCAGATTTAAAGGACATTCTATTTCATGCTCACAACTGACAGTTAAGGCAATATTCGTGCGATTGAAAAAGTTGTAATGTTTTGAAGCATGGCAGTCTTGTGTGGCCGGTTTCAGCCAGTGTAGGAGTCAATGGGCTAATTACAACAGACACAAACAGCAAATATGAGGCAATCTGAATACAAAGCAATTTACAAGTAGCTGACACCAAGCACTGGAAAATGTGTTGCAGGTGGTTTTGGTTTTGCATCTCCCCTGTAGAGGAAGTGGCGCAAGGTTTGCCAACCAATCACAAAAGCTAGTAAAGCAAATTACCAATGAAAGCAAATGTGAACAACTTTCAACACTCAGTTTAAAACCACTCTATGACAGACACCACTCTAATGTGGACAGCTAGCTAGAGCTGGTATAACAGCAACTGCAGTCTCGTCCCCTTATAATGTCATTTGACTAGTGTATGATTTGTACACCTGGTGTAGCAGCTATACAGGCCTAAAAAAAGCTACAAGTCTGTGGGTGGCAAAGCTTTTGAGGAAAAGCATAAAATATGGCTTGAATGCAGTGCAGTGTCATCATTTCTTTATGGAAACCAAAACTACTACTGCATGTATATGTATAATGATAGAAATAAACAAAAAATAATGCACTCTCACACAGTCATTTTCTTCAACTGTTATTGGAACACTACTACAGCAATTAAACTACAACAACTACTACTGCAGTCTCGTCCCCTTATAATGTCATTTGACTAGTGTATGATTTGTACACCTGGTGTAGCAGCTATACAGGCCTAAAAAAAGCTACAAGTCTGTGGGTGGCAAAGCTTTTGAGGAAAAGCATAAAATATGGCTTGAATGCAGTGCGGTGTCATCATTTCTTTATGGAAACCAAAACTACTACAATAACTGCATGTACATGTATAATGATAGAAATAAAAAAAAAATCATGCACTCTCACACAGTCATTTTCTTCAACTGTTATTGGAACACTACTACAGCAAAAGATGGCCTGTAACATACCAGCCAATTGTACTGTCCCATCAGTGGCTAACAGAATATTTCCAGCTTTCACATCCCTAAAGATGCACAAGCATATGAACTAAGTGACTGTATCAGAGTATCAACATTCATTGTAACATAGCAGGTATATCGTGTAGTCAAATTCAGTTGCGTGAGCGTGCTTAATATTCCTATCATGCACGCTGACGATGTAGCAGAGGGAATTTCTCTTTAATACAATTGTTATAAAACAATTGGTTTATGCATCAGCTGTGTGTTCATCGAAATATGAAGCTCTTGAGAAGATTTAGTTTGAAGAACACTCAAAAAGCTTAGAGTTGCTCTTGGCAATGCTTTGAGTTAGCAACTCTAACGCATCTTTTGCACTCTCCAACTTCGCTCATGCTTCATATCTCAATGAACGCATGCTGATGCATGAGCCAATTGTTAAATGACATAAAAGATCAGTTATGTGTGTTATACACTGCAGTTATCATTGACAAGATGCTTGAAAAAATACTACTAGTAGGCCCCTTGATTACATAATCTTGTTTGCTCTCTGATGTAGGCTTCAAATATTGAATTTTATATTATTTTAAATTTTGTAATCATCATTTTATTTCTGTTATTTTAGATGCTGTTAACCAATTTCATGTGCATATGCACTGTTTATCAAAAGTAGTCAATTACAGCAAACTCTAATGTGTTGAATAATAAAACAATTATCCTGATAAATCTTGCAGAATATCCAGACTTTAGCCAAATCAGCCTATGGCCTATGTCAGCTAAGTATCAGGCAATATTCCCTGCGATTTTGCAGGACAACGGTTAATTGTTAGTGCGTTAGATGTAAACTAACTATGCCCAATAGGGGTGTTCTTGTAGTGAAATTGTGAAATGAATAATTGATAACAGAAATCCTGGCCAGAAAATATTACTTTTCTAATTAATGGAAAGGCTACATTCACATTGTAATTGTTTGCTGCCAGATTCTTCTTGTCTTTTGCTTACACATGAGGTGTAAAAGAAGGGTATACTATGTTAGAAGTGTGAGTTAGAGAAAAAAAATTTTTGTGCATTTCACAGTTGCATTCAATCCTGGACATATGTGGAAATAAACGGGATAAAATTCCAGTAAAAGGTTGAAGCAATGGCTAGCGCCCTCCACGAGAAAATTCACTGATTATCCCTGCTCAAAATGTTTAGTTTTCTTGGATGAGACTAAAGGAAACTGCATACATGTACAGTGTACATGCATGTAAGCACAGAAGTCACTAAGAAGAATGTATACAGTGTAACTCAAACAAAAAATGTGAGGAAAAGTGGTTGCCATCTTATGATATCCACCTCACCTGTGTATGAGGCCCTGACTGTGGAAGTAGTCCAGACCTTTAAGAACTTCCCTCAAAACTGCTGCTATTATGGCTTCATCAAAAACACCATCCTCGCAGTTACCCCTCTTCTTCACGTATTTAATCACATCAAGCATTGAACCTAAACAGTTAAGAAAGTACTGGTCATTTTAAAGTTAGCATTAACAAAGTTATTTTTAACTATAGATCATGGCAGGGATAGGGGGGGCATCAAATCACTTTTACAGTAAGTTTATTATCGCAAATAATTATCCCATGACTTAGTGTAAATCTAAAGAGGCCTCAGAAGGACATCTCCTGGATGGAATCATGAGACCTTGTAGGAGGTTAATACATGGTAGTAAGAATCATACAAAATGTGCACATTGTCAAGGAATTGACAAAAATAGAATTAATGCTATACAGTACAGTCAAACCTCCTTAAGGGGACAGTGCACCCTTGGGATGAGCATACTATAGGTGTCCATGTAGACTTTCGTAAAAGTCGCTCGTCCTATTTAATATGGCGTGGGACGAAGGACTTTTCACACCTGATTGGCGCCAATTTTAGCGACCCAAAAATGGGTCACTGCGCTTAGACCAATCAGCGTAGAACTTTGGGACTCTCATGGATAAAGTTGCCAGTGAAAAGTAATTATGAGTTACGAAACGTGACTTGCGGTTGAAATTCCAACATGGGGTCCAAATGTTGCAAAAGCGATAACTGATGCTCTTCTTCCAAAGGCCAGTCACACCACTCCCCATTTTTGGTGCGAATCGCAAATGAAAACCCTTCAAGAGAGACAAGTCAACCTCTCACGACTTCGTCACTCACTCAGCCGCTTCACAGCCTCACTCGCGTGACTGCTTCGGGGTCTAAAAAGCTTGCTCCTGTCAGCTTTTCTGCTGTGAGATTCGAGAGGTTGACTTGTGGAAAGTCTAGTGTCCATGCAGGGAAGGGTTCCGCTTTCAGGAGGTTATAAGTGTAGAGTTTCAGTGAAGAAATCACAAAGACTGTGGTTTGTTGGTGTCTGCACATGAGTGGTGTTCACAAGCAGAGGGTTGGCTGTACCAAATAAAAACTATATGATGTTTACAAGGCTATACAAAACTGAGGAACTGAGAGGAATTTATCGAAAATCAAGTATCAGATTTGGGATGCACTTTCAGCAACACAAATCTACAGAGAATCTGCAAGGAGTTATTTATAAATAAACAATTTGGGATGGGAGATTGCCATATCCAATGAACGGGCTTCTGAAGCAAAAGAATCATACCCATTTGGAAAGGGGAGAGGGGTGTGTTACATGTAGGAGAGGTGCAATGTCAAGGGTCTGAACATCTCCCCTCCTGTTTGGACACTGTCCTCTTAGGTGACTATAATGCAACTCTGCTTTAAAATGTTTTGCCATATCACAATTAATTTTTGTTGACTGTTGGCTGACAATGACCTGCTACTAATTATCCTTACAATAACATATACTGTATTAATTATCACGGCTTGATCAAGCATGTACATGTAAGTGCATGTAAAGGTCATGAGCATAAAATAATTGAGGAAAATGCTATAGTTTAAATATTATTTGTCTTTACTTTAATTTCTGTTTTTTGAACCAATTTGGTCTTCATTTTCCATTGTTCTTGATGGTAATGAATCTGCTATGATGTAGACTCCTCAGGAAAATTATTTTGTCCAAGTCTGATGTACATGTAGTCTGTACCATCAGCTACAATGTATTTGAGAAAACAAGTTCACAGACATGCACGGAAGCTTACAAAATCTAATGTTATTAATTTTTCCTGAGAAACAAAGCTTGGACTATTCAGATTGTAATGATTTCTGACACGAAAGAAAACAAAGATCAGAATGGCCTTACAAACTTTAAACCAAACACAAATTTGAACCGCAACAATGATACAGATGTTGATATTCTGTAGATGGTTGAAGAGTGCACTAACCTCCATTCAGCAATCTCATCACAATCCAGATTTCTTGCTTCACCACAAATGAGGTGTAATAGTTCACTACATTCTCGTGGTTGCACTGGCTCATTGTACGGATTTCTTTCTGCAAGAGAAAGTAACAACATAAAGGTTATCAAGCCTTACTTACACGTAGAAATGCTCAACTGCATTATTCCAAAACCTTGTCCCAGGCCCAGAAAATAAATAGAGAGGCTCTTTGGGGGAAATTTCAAACATTTTGAAATATAGACCTGTTACATCAACCAACTAAACTGTCCACAAAAGAGGCCTCTGGATTTCAGCATGAACTTGTACAACTTTTAAATTTCAAACCAGTCAGTCCACCCCAAACCCCCTGCCCCCCACCCCTGCTCCCACCCCTACTCCCACCCCTGCCCCCCACCCCTGTCCCCCACCCCTGTCCCCCACCTACCCCACCCTGCCCCCACCCCTGCCCCTTTTATTGCTTACCAGCAGATAAGAAGATTGTATAGACAATACTGAGCTCACAAGTTATTATCTACACTGTATTAGGCATGCAAACCAGACTTGAAATATCATACTTGTGCTTCTTAATCTAAAGGTTCCTAACTAGTGTAACCCAATGTTATGTCAATGTTTCTCTCTTTGGAATAATAGGTATCAGCCATCAATAAAGGTAACATTAGCAAAATGCTAATGTGCTAACAAGTGCTTATAAACCCATGGTTGCCAAGACAACCATGCAATAAAATGGCTGCCAATCCATATACAGTCCATGACTATGCAATAGAAATGGCTACATGTACCACTGCATGCATTCCAATTAGCAACACTGGCCTCATTGTTGAGTTGGATTCAAATTAAGAAATTTTGCTCTTGAATTTGGTTTCATCTGGCTATAGTTTAAGTGCATACAAAATAATAATATTTTTTAACTGTAAGTGTTCTGTGTACCTTAAAGCTCAAGTGACAAATGACCGCAGCTTGATTTTCATGCACAACAAGACACAGCACTAATTCTATGAAAACTCTCTTATTTATGGATTTTTTTTATAAGCTTACATACATGTATCTCATAAAAGTGCCAAATCAGACAAACAATACAGCAACTGATGTTAAAAGCAGAAAGTATTTTTTCTTTTTTACTTTTTTTGTTTTTGTTTTTTGTTTTGTTTTGTTGTTGGTTGAGAAAGCCACTGTACAAAAGAGAAACGATCATATTAAAATACCACAGAACTACCTTAATCGGCCCATGGATTAACCAAGCTGAAATTGAGTTTAAGGCTTAAAAATGCTAATGCTGGAACGTCAAATGGCCAACGTTGTATACAAGCAGATCGAATTTCAAAGAATATTTCCACCATGGCAGCGGACAATAAAAAGGGGAAAATAAGCTTGTTTAAGATCGAGTCAATTCCTTCGGGTGCTGTGATGTCGCAAATTTCGTCAGTCAATCTTTATTAAAGTAGGTAGCTTTCTTAATACTCCGATTAAAAGCATGCACTTTAGGGACATCTTATTTCATTTACCGTCACCGACTCGTCATGTACTTCTTCATAATACTCATAATACTCAGTAACTTACCATCATTTCATCTATGCTAGCTCCACACTTCTCCAAATCGATCCTCTTCACAGCTACTCGCTCTTTACGTGGAATGCAGTAGGCAGCCTGAACAACGGCCGTCGCCCCGTATCCTTGGAATAAAAAAAGACGGCTCGAAAAAACTTTTTTATGTTCTTTGCAAAAAATAACATAATCAACCTACCTATGACTTCCTGAAGTTCATATTGATCTTTTTCATTTGGCCATCGACCTTCACCAGCAGCCGCCATCTTGTGTTGATGCGCTCATTGATTGACTTTTAGGGGAGGGGACGACAAGGTTTTTGCACCTCATGGCGGGGTCGGCAGGGTGTGATAGTCACAAGTTACCCATGCTTCAAGCAGGCAGATCGTACATTTTCTCTTGCGTGACGTGACGTGACGCAATAAAAAAAAAAATTCAAAAGTAAACAGACTTTTGCACATTTATCTTCATCTCGTAAAAAAAATTAGAAATGTATCTGCTTGCATGTTTTCAGCTCGGTAGCTTGCTTTGTTTTGAAAATAGAGCAGTTTGAATTTTAGAGTTTTTCACAGTGCGTGACATAAAGATGCCTGCTCACAATCATGTCACTTACATGAAAACATCGATTCACCGTGTATTTTTGAGGTTTGAAAAGCCAACATGGTAAGATTAACGTCTATGTGAATGTTTGCATGCTCAACAGAGCGAAGAAAGCCTTTGAGATAGCTTAAGTAAGATCCAGATGTTTTTCACACGTTTCCGGCCGCCATGTTGGAACTCATCAAGATGGCTCCATCATGGCGTTTCCATACTAAACCCAATAAGTTTGAGTGGTACATTTTGACTAATAACTCGAGTACGGGACGTCGCACAGCCCTGAAGCTTGGGCATATTGTTTATTTATTACTCTTCTACAATATCGCAATTTCTTGACTTTATCTATTGAATGGTTGACGATTTCAATTTTTTACTTGCGTGACTTGCGCGTGACTGAAAACCAAGAATATGCGATTCAATCCATATTTGACATTATTTTGAACATAGAAGCAAAATTTAGGGGTTTAAGTGTCGTCAAATTTCATCAAGTAACTTCCGGTGTGAAAGCTCTCTCGCAACTTCGCGCGCGCGCGCGCGCGTCTTTCGCCCGCCCCACAATCCATCGCCAAAATTAGAGACTACTCGCAGTTTAGGGTTTGGGAATTTTTAAGAACACTCGAGAAGAGCTAGAAGCACTCGTCCATATCCCTCGTGTTTATAAGTATAATGGGTTCACACCTTAAAAGAAAAACTAAAAAGGAACATTCAACTTCTTTTTTTATGGTAATGCTTCAGAAAGCCAGGTCCAAGCGTCTGTAAGAAGATCCGTGTCACTGGCTCTTTATGAGCGCTCTCTGTGCATTACCCAAGGCAGAGGCCAAACACGTTCCCAGGGCGTCTCCCAATTTCCACCCGAAAATCTCTGGGAACGAGGTTTCCCAAAAGGCAAGTTAGCGCGCGCTCATCCAAGAAAGAAAATAAATTGTGACGTCACAGATAGCTGATTTGAACTGTTTATTCAGGTCGGGGATGTGACCAGGGCGGGTTCGTGATGCGCTTTGAAGTTTTCCTTCAGTCTACTGCCCTCAACATTCTGCGGAAAAAACTTTTGCAAGTGTCGTTCTCTGCTGGTATGTATGATGGTATCACTTAGCTCTGTCGCCATTTCAAAGTGGCAAGAGTAAGGGCACTGGATGGCAAAGCGATTTTCGCTTGAGTATCATAAACAGAATTAAAAGTATTTACTCTGGCCAATCGCAACGGATACGTAGAGCCCACTAATAACAGGAGATTTGAAGTAAGTACATGAAAACCTGCGCCAAGATTTCAAATCAACGACACAGCAAATGCGATCGCCACGGTTTCGACATTCAACTGGAAAATATTCTATATTCAGAAGAAAATGAGACCTTTACCAGAAATGTTGTCTGAGATCCTCACCTCTACTATGCCATGTCGGTTTCTTCACGTTTTGAAATTTTCCGCTTGCGATTTCCGAATTTCTTGTGCTCAGGGCTCACTTACAATTTTTCAAGCTCCCACGGTGTGCTTATCTTAGACAATAGAAGATTTGATCCAATCCAGATTTCCTAAGCTTCCTATAAAGAACAAGTATATCCCGCATATCCACTCTCTTCCTTGAGTCCTTGTGGAAAATGGGAACCATGGCAGAATTCTCGCTGGTCATTGATTAAAAATTTACTGATATGAAAAAAATAAAATAGAAATAACTAAAACAAGGGCTCACATTGAGACCTTTGTACTAATGTTTGTTTGGTTTTAATTTAGTATTTCAGTTTCCGCCATTCTTTTCCATAATTCTCAAATTGCCGTAGACTTTGCAGCAGTTCTCACAGTCCTTTTTCATTCCAAGATATTATTTAATCTGCATTTTCATTTCCTCGAATTTCATTAATTTTAAATATGAACCCACGCGTGATACCATGTCTAACACAGCTTTCCCTCTTTTTATTTCATTTCCTGCAAAATACGGATATTAGCTGATGCTAAGCTATTCAGATTTGCTATTTAGATACAATTTAGATTTCAATATGATGTATTTGTCTTAAACCATTTTCTGACTTTACATGTGTAGTTATTGTTATCAAGCGGCCGTCAGATAATGGAGTTTCCTAATGAATATAATAAGCCCTTTTTAAATTTTTACAGGTTTTCCATTCCGTTTCAAGATTGCTCAAATGTTTCTCTCCTCAACGTTCTATCTGGCTTTACTTGTGGCTCTCGCCTTCTGTGCTTTCCTTGTGCGACTGTTAGGAGCAGCTCCGAATCCAGAACCCGATCCAAGGAATAAACCAAGACCCGGCAAGTAAGTATTTAGACACACATCTGTCTTCTTCAAACTTGTCTAAACTTCTGTCATAACAGACAGCTTAGGGATCAACATAAGAAAGATCTGCCTCGAATCACAGTAAACAACCGACTTCGCGAGAAATCTTGAAAGGAGGGTTTCACGGCTTAGCTCATGTGCAGACTACTGACTTTAGAACAGTCGATCCTATTGTTTATAAAACAATCGGAAGCGTGCAGGTGACTCTTACCTGAGAAAATTTGCCTCTGAAAATTCGCGGACAATAAGGGTGAGATTTCTCATTAGAATTCATTTTGAAAGTTCCCACTCCATGTATAAAGCATATTTTAATTTTCGTATCAACCACTGCATGCATTTCACCAATCACCGTCTGTGATTTTGAACAAGCAGAATGATAGCCTACGCGTAGCCATACGGCTACACGAAGGCTAGCAGAATCAATGATACCCAAATTTCACGGAAGATGTCAAGGGATATACACAGTAAATGTTGACTTAAGTATTGAACTTATCAAATATATTATTATAGAATATATTATTATTTATGTTTTTACATAGCTTTATCCCCCCTATTTCATTTTCAGTCGTTTTTCCCCTTTTCTTGAAGAGGATTCATTATTTGTATGGGTTCCAAAATTCTCGCCGTGGCTTGAAACTTTAGACATTTTGCGCGCAGCCAAAAGGTCTCTGTGACGTCATTCGTGTGTAAGTTCAGGCATGAAACATAGCGGAGAAGGCGAAAAAGCCACACCCGAATGAGGTCACGACTATTCACCAGACCCCAGGTCTTGTCTAGAATTTTAGAGAGAGAAAAGCCCATCTTTCGCCGCATTTTGCCACTTTCAGTAAATAATTTTCACCGTAAAATATTTCTTAAAGCACGAATTTTCATATTGGAGAAAGAAACTGGATTTCAAATTTTGATTCATATGCACTTAGTACTTCAAAGATTGGAACGCTCTGCCAGTGGAAGCAAGACGACCGAGAGACTTTGGAACTTATTAAACAAGCTGTTAGAGCTCATGTTTTTCTCAGCCTGAGCCTGCCCTCTCCAGTAACATAGATTATACCACCAACGAAGTTTCATTTTAGTTGTGCTTTTATTTCAGTTGTACCAAACGTGAAGTAAGAGTTTGTATTTAACTTTTTATAGCGCAGTCGATTTAAATGTTCTTAAAACATAGCCAGTCTTAACGTCTTAATGATGCTGACAGTTTCGATGACTGTCAGCCATCTTTATCAAAACTTGAAAAACATTAAAAGTGTCAGAAGCCTTAAATAGGCTTCTGAAGGTGTTAATTATTGGGATAAACGCGCAAAGTCACCCTGTAGACGCCCCCTCCCCCCCTGGTTTGGGGGTGGAGTGGGCCTCTCCAAAAATGTCTCCACCCCCAAACCGGGGGGGGGGAGGAGGCGTCTACAGGGTGACTTTGCGCGTTTATCGCAATAATTAACACCTTCAGAAGCCTATTTAAGGCTTCTGACACTTTTAATGTTTTTCAAGTTTTGATAAAGATGGCTGACAGTCATCGAAACTGTCAGCATCATTAAGACGTTAAGACTGGCTATGTTTTAAGAACATTTAAATCGACTAATTAACTTAACTAGCCTGATGAATTTCTTCAAGAGTTTTTATAGCACATTTCAAATAGCATCAATACCTTTCTTTGGCAGATCATTGCAAACCAAAGATACATCTGACAACAACCGACTCGGCGAGGACGGTTTTCGTGAGCAACATGCATATGCCAGTGAAAATCAACAACCAGAAAAGAGGGGACAACCGGATACTAATACCACCACCCCGGCGGCTGATCCAGCTGGCAGCAAAGCCAGACCAGAATTTTCGTTGGTGCACAAAGAAACATCACCGGCGATGCTGCGACAAAGCTCTTCGCTTATGTCACCATTAACACTGTTTTTACTGCCGGATTCTCACAAATGCTCTGAAAATGCAAAAGACCCGTCAACCAACAAACGAGGGCGTACGAGGTCAAGGGAAATTCACCAATCAAAAGCATGCAAACTTGACTGACAAGGTGTCTTCGGGTCTTTGCTG
>JAEMWC010000016.1:2257500-2355000 GCA_016490735.1 Pachyseris speciosa | reverse complement strand
TGACATTTTGATTCTCCATAATATATAGTTATATAAATTATTTTTTTAAATATCTTTCTCTTCTTGATAAGTATAATTTGCTTTCTTCCAAGTGTTTAGTTATTTCATGAATCAAGTCTTCGAAACTATTGCTCATGATGTATCGGCATTTGTTTTTCTCATACATTAGCTTCATATTTATTTGTTTGTCTGACACTTTATACACACCTGTTGGGCTTTTAAATTCAAGACAAAGAGCACTGTGTTTTCTTGTGGGATTCATTAGCATTAAATCACACTGTCCAGCCATATATCCTTTCTTATAACTTCTGATTCGCATGTTTGAGCTTATTTGATTTTCACCTAATCCCGCCACCATTAATGCACCTTCATATTTCTTTCTGATGAATGAAACAATCTTATAATGCAGATCCTCTTCACTTTCAATCATCAGCATGTTATTATTTCTGTCATTGAACTGATTGTAATACCCCTGTTTTCTGATTGATGGCAACACTTTAGATGTAACCCAATGTTTAAATTTTGCTGCTTCCTGTTTTTTAGAGGACAGTATTAGTGAATAAAATCCTGATTCATTTATAAAAAATCATTTGAAAGTTTTTTCAATGGCCTCAGCACGAGGTAACGTTTTGTTACATCGTGAATCAGTGGCCTCAGCACGAGGTAACGTTTTGTTACATCGTGAATCAGTGGCCTCAGCACGAGGGACCGTTTTGTTACATCGTGAATTTATGCTGATTTTGTGGTCTCTTAAGATTCTATCATCAGATAAAACATGATCCTTGATTGCTTTTTGTGGATTTTTATAGTCAAGAATAGAAGCTATGTCTCTACCTCTGAACCAAATCTCATTGTTGTCATCAAGATAACAATCTATTGATACATCCAATTCTTTATTATTGTAGGAATATTTTTGCATTTGTATATTATAGTAATTTATTTTTTATTTTTAATTAATTTTCGACCTATGTTTTAAATAGCCAGGAACAATCATATTCTTGGCTACATAATAGCAAATAACAGATATACTGTAGGTCTCCTTCACATATATGTTAGATAATTTTCTCTTAAAACAATTTCATATGTCTTTTAAATCCTTGAACGGTATCCAACTGTTAAATTCGTCACTGTAACCCTTCCACTTCACCAATGCTTGTTTTTTCTTATAGTCTCTGCGAATGACTTTATCAATACGGAATACATCCTGTCTGGCTTTCAATAATTCAGCTTCATAAAAACTCCCTTCAATATCTTCATTGTTGAGATCTTTTAGTTTGTAAGTGATTGGATTAGTGTATTGGATTTTATCAACTGTAAACACTTCTTCAGTCCAATTTGGTGTATAGCCCTTGTCGAACACATTCCGTTTATACTTGGATATTCGGACCTTATCACCTATTTTAAATTTTGATTTCTGTTTTAATGTTTTCATATCACCATACAAATTGAAGTAAACAGTTCCTTCATTCCTCTTTTTACTAGCCTCTGTAGGTGTCATCTTTGTGTTTGAATGTTTTGTGTTGTTGTACTGTTTCACTAATTTTGGTAACATGTCTAAATACTGTGTATTACCTTGAACAGTGAACTGCTTCCACATTTTGGACTTCATTGTCCTATTCCATCTTTCAACTACTGATGACTTCTCTTCATTCTCAGTTGAGTACATCTGTACACTATGTTTCTCTAGCAAGTCCTTCAAGTGTTTGTTGTAAAACTCTTTTCCCTTGTCGACCCATAAATACTGTGGTTTTCTGCCTTCCTTGAATATTGTTTTGAATGCTTCAGTGACAGATTCACCTTTCTTATCCTTCAATGGGACAATCCAACCATATTTGCTGAAGACATCAATAACCATAAGAAGATATCGATAACCTTTATTCCATTTACTGAACTGTTGCATTTCAACTAGATCACTTGCCCATATTTCATCAATTTTATTTACAATCACACGCCGCCGAGTGAAATTTCGTTTTATGGGTGCATGTAATTCATCAGCTAGTTTTTCTTGCCAGTTTTCTTCACTCGACGGCTTTTTCCGTTTTTTGAAACACCAAGACCTAGTTTCTCCTTTGTGTTGATTAGGAATCTAGCTGTTTGACCCCATTTTGGCATCTCACCATATGGTATTTGATCTAGTGACTCGACCATTGTTCTATCACAGTCACCTTTATTTTTTCCCATATCATAACAAATATCATGATAAGCTGCTATTTCATCCACCTTATTGTAAGGTTGTACATTCCATTTCAAGACCTCACCAGTATTTGGATCATATTCCAACTGCTCATGCAATGGATTGTAAGGTCCCATATATTTATACTTACTTGGAGTCCAACCTGCTTTTGGTTTAGGAAGCTTGCCAATTACCTTATGGATATCAATCGCGCCTCCCATTTTATTGATTTTAGCTACCCATTTTTGTATATCTTCTGGTTTTGCATACATGATATCTCCAAGCAATGAGCCACCACGTGTATAATCAACTCCAGCAAATATCTGTTTTATACATTTTTTTTCTTGTCAGAGCGTTTGGGTCTAATAGCAGTGCTCAATTGCATTAAGCCTTCTTTACCAACCTTTGTGATTGCAGGCTTTGCGAGGGAAAGTCCTTTGTCAATTAATTTCTTTTGCAGCTTTGGATTTCTCATTGCTTCTGATACATAATATCTTCCCATTTCTACACCTTTCTTTGCTAAATAAGGGACTCCATGTTCCAAGAATCCTGTTAGTGCCATATCTGCTGCCGAATCTAGTATGCCCGCCCCTTCAGACGGGCTAATTAGTTTCCCCGATTTCTGACAAATTTAGTCTTTGTGATTCCACATTCAGCACAAATACATTTCAACATTGTTCTACCATTTTTTGTCTTTTGATATCTTTCACTTCCTGGCACACATTCAGTGACTTTCTTCTGTTTAACACAATATGATTTCACCATTATACATATAAGTTACATATTTTCAAAGTAGTCTGTGATGAATCTGTGATTGACACTCGTATCTGTTGGACTGAAATTGGAATTGTGTATTGTATTCAGAATAGATCTGCCTTTTTGTCTCTCAAGAAGATAGTACAAACACCAATATCCACATAATACTGATTCCCTTTCTTGTATCTCATCACCAGAGTATTCAAGTTGTTTACCGCTTGCAGCCATATACATTTGAACTTCTGTTGGCATCATTAAACCGAAAGAGTCGAAGTATTCACAGTATTTATCATTTTGAAATTCCTATAACAAACCCAATGAGTACCAGGTCCAATTTTGGAATCAAGATTGACTATCCCACATTCATTCTTTTTATTTGTCTCGGCAGATTGTCTCTTGAAAATACTCCTCTAAAATTTTTTATTCCAAGTTGTTTAACCCAATTGATTAAATCAAAGTTGGATAAGGGTTTATTTACAAAATGGTTCCTAGTATGGGGATTGAATTGAATGGACTGTTTTTGGCTTGTAGAAGTCCTTTTCCCTTTGTCTTTTTTTTTTTTCATTCCATAACCGATTGGAACGTGAACATCTAATGACCGTCTTGGACGGCTGCTTTCAACATGCAATCCTTTTCCAGTTAATTTTCTAATTGCTTCTATGGCCAAAGGAATTCCAATACTGGCGAGTATTGTTCCAATACCCTTTCCAGTCTGCGCTTTTGTTGGTTTTATAACTACGTCTCCACCATACTGCATTTTTTGAATAATATCTGCCATCTGTCTCGTATTCAATAAACTTCCTACATTCAATAATTGGGATAAATTGGCATTAGGAATAAGAAATCCTCCACTTTGTTTCTTCCCAAATAGTTTATCAACACCGAGACTTGCTAATGAAGAAAGAGCACCTGTAGCCAATGCTGGAGCCGCTTTAGCTACTGCTTTACCTGCATAAGGCAATAGTCTTGTTCCAAGTGAAAAAAGACTGGACCAAAGAGAGCCTCCTTCTACAACTGCTTTTCTGATTTGATTTTTTGATATCTTGATGTCTGAACCTTTTCCTGATCTACTCGATTTAATCAGTTTGTTGATTTGTCTCTTAGTCAACATTAGTTGATCATTTCCAGACAATTCACTATGTGTCAACCTGATTGTTACAGGCGAATTTGTTGCATAAGCTTTTGCTAGCTTTTGTTTCTGACCCTGTGACAGTCTCACTCCATGTGGATGATAAGTAGTGATATAATATATGTTTATACTAAATTGTATTTAATACAAACAATCATTTAATTTAATTATTCAATTTATTTAATTTATTTAATTATTTATTTTATTTATTATTTAATTTACATTGATCTCAGAATTAATTTTCCATCAGTCTTTCTCATCTCAATATCCTGCTCATAGAGGACCAATGCATACACACTGTAATCAGCATTTGTTCCATCACTCAAAGTGTATTTGAAAGTCAGTTTTGTCATTCCATCTTTTATGTCCTGCTTCTGTTTTGTCAGATCAAAGTAAATGAAAGGGAATATTGTACCAAAGTTTCCTCTTGTGAGAAGGGTACTTTCACTGAAATCATTCACAGCTTGAACATATTTCAAAACATCTCTAAATACTCTTGTTGGTTCTGTTGAGGGTTTATAATGAACCTCCGGATAATCATTACCATTGCCAACCTCAAGATAACAATCAGTCAAAGTTCGGTTATTTGCAACTGAGAATGTGTTATAGAGAAATTTATTGGCTGTCTGAGACGAATCATTGGCATCATTGATGATGAATACAAAAACATGCCTTGGTTTGTTTATTCCTGTGGAAATACGGAAATTGGCAGTCTGTTGTCTTGTTGAATTGCCTCTCTCAACCATTTCTCTCATGTAAGTCCACTTTCTGTTGTCAAGATACTTGCTCATGTATAAGGACTTTCCCGCAGAATTAAAAATAATACGAGGAACAATTAGCTGGAATTTAGTTAGTACCACACGACATTCATCAGTAGCTTGCCAAATCATATTGTCATCACTCTCAAGTGTCAGGTTCACCTCTACTTTTGAGTTAGGCATGAGTTCATCCCAAAAGCTCTTGAAAAAACCGTATCTGTTCAATGCTATCTCTGCATTCACATCACTGTCACCATTAAGCAAAGCTTTACGATCTGAGAATCCTTTGTTATAAGCATCTTGTGCCACTCTGTTTTCAGCACCTCTGCTGGTGTCAAGATAGAAGAACTCATTGGTTCCCTGACTTACAGCATAACCCTGTGAATACTCAAGCAATGACTTAATATTTGTGGCTTGGTTTGCATCACGGCATTCATAAACATCAAGACCATTCATTTTTACATTAATGGTGTTAATAAGAGCGTGAACTGAATTAACAATACCATTTCGATCTGCAGCAGTAATATTACCTCCATCAGCAAGCTTTTTTTACTTCGAAAATAACATTGAAACGGGCATTATACCAGTCAAATGGTGTAGTCTCTCCACTGTTATCAACAACGAAACGGTAACCTGTTTTCCTCTGATGAGCATTATTTGCTACTACAGTAATAAGTGCTGTCTCTAGTTCGAACACTACATCTTCATATCTTTCGATATATTTTGAGTCACGATAGTTTGACATATATTATTGTGTTAGATAAAAGTTATTTGATTTTACGAGGTCTGCCTCTCTTTCTTTTGATTAAACCACCAGTCTGGCTCACACTCTCAGTTCCACTCTTGTTTCCACTCTTTCTCTTTTTCAAAAGTTCTATGATTTTGTCACCAGCTTTTTTGCCAGCGTGTTCACCAATTGTTGTTGCTGCTTTTTTCCCACTGTTTTGATCACATCAGTCACAATACCTTCACCGTATTGCTCATATTTCTTAAACTCAAACCGTTTCATATACTATTAGGTTTTATAATTCCACACCTCTCAAGAATAACTCAATATACCAATCTATCCCATTTAAATCAACTGGTTGTCTAGAAGAATCAGTGACATAAAAATGTATTGAGCTGATTGTGTGTGTTGAGACAGGATTCCATGAAAGAAAACGAGGTTTGTAAGTGAAAGGTAAACTTCTAACGAGATCTGTGACTGGAATAACAGCGATTGTATTTGTGCTATTGCCATCAACAATGCTATCTATCACCATATCACAATTGATATAAATTTCATCTACTCCTCTTGTAATATCAGGTAGATTTGTTCCATATTCTGTGGCTGAAACTAATTTTGAATCGAAACCGATAAGTTTTCTGAAATCAAGATTTCTCAGATCCACACGATAATTTTCATTGAGTTCAATCAAAATGCGATATGTTGACAAAACGAAATACATGTTAATACCATACAGGAATTTTGATTTGTCTGTTTCAGATGGATTCAGTACATGGCTATTTTTACTCATATGCTCATGAATGTAACTATTGATATCGTCGTATGAATACATCCCGTCAACGAATGTTATTGTTTCCCAGTTTACACCTTTGCCATAGCTGTATTTAATTTGATTATTCCCAAAAATATCTCTGATATTGTACCAACTGTATGTCATATTGATAACATTCACAGCCATTTCATATTTTAAATCATTCGTTAATTTAAGAGGTGTATTGAATCTTTTTTCAAAATCATGACTCTTGCTGACACCAATTTTGTCTCTGTTTTTACTGTTGAATCGTAATGAAATTTCTGTCATATACTTTTACATTAGATATTTCATCATTATTTTATTCAACTCACCGGTTTTCAGGATTCCCAGTCTGTTCAATGTATGCAATATTTTTGTGAATTCATTTTGAACATTTTTGCTGTTGTTGCCGGCTGAAATAGATCCACCAAGCAACTGCAGTCTTGAAAGCATGTCACCCAAAAATGCATCCCTTGAACCCATTGCACCTCTTCTCCTTCCTATGCCTGAACCAACAGTTTGTGCACCTTCCTCAACGGCGCTAATTCTTTTTCGGTACTTTTGCATTAATTTAATCCTTTGAGTCAATTGATATATCTTTTCTTTATTTTTTTCCCTATTTGTTTTGGTTGTTGATAGATGAGCTTTTTAACGTCCAAGTTGTCTGGTTATTCCACCAATATTTTTGTTATACTTGTCGATGTCGATTGTACCATCCATTATCCTATTTAAAATTGTTGTTGGAGGAGACAATTCATATTCTTGTAATACCTTAACCTCATCAAGTGAGAAACCTTTATCAAGATTTGACTTGTACTTTGGTTCTGTTTCAGTCATCATTTTAGGTTTGTAATCAATTGGTAATGTTGTTTTCATTGGTACTGATTCAGGTAACGTGTTTAATAGCATAAGATCTTCAAGACCAGATGTCAAGGCTTTTTGATTCTTTTTCAACTGTTCAATGACTTCATCCTGTTTTTTGTCAACACTTTCTTTCACACTCTTCTGGACATCAATAGAGGGTTTCAGCAATTCTGATGTTGTATCATATGCATCCTGTTTTCTATTTTCATAAGTCTTGATAAGCTCACGAACTTCTCTAGTTTTATTTCCAGCTTCAATTCCACTTTTAAGAAGCCTTTTCATACGTTCTACATCCATATACAATTGTGTTAGACTAATCTAAACTATTTACATATGGAAATCCCTAATTATGATATTCAGGATTCAAAGAATTCATTCAGACAGTTGTATCCGTATATGCCAAAAGATACATTTAGAATGTTATTGGCTGGTAATTCTGGATCTGGAAAGACAACATTGTTCATGCATCTGATTATGGAACCGTTGGTCTATTATGATCAGATACATCTTTATGCAAAAAATTTGGATCAAGACAAGTACAAATATCTTCGGAAAGTAATGGATGAAATAAGCAGTCACATTGGATATCCTGCCTTGGTTTGCAGTCAAGAAGAGATATTGCCTGTTGAACAAATAAAAGACACAGATTTGCAGCGATTGGTTGTTTTTGATGATTTCGTCACTGACAAGAAACAAGATCAGATAATCAGCTATTTCATTCAGGGAAGACACAAGAACTGTTCAGTCATATATCTCACACAATCATTCTATGGCTGTCCAAAATCAATCAGACTCAATTGCAGTCACTTCTGCATTTATGATTTCCCATCCTCAAGAGAAAGGAACTTGATTGCACAAGAACTTGGAATTGACAAGAATAAATACATTGAAGCAACCAAGAAACCATATTCCTTCTCTTATGTTGACAAGCCGATGAAGACAATCAAGAGGAATTTTTATGGTGCTGTTTAATCTAATCTAATATTATATGGCAAGATTCGATACAAATCCAGAAAAACTCGAGAATCCCAGAACAGAAAGAATCAAGAAATTGACTTTGACCAGACCTGACGATTATGTCGAAGAACCATCTGAAATCGCTGAAAAAATCAAAATGGAAGTATACAGGAAGACACAAAAAGCGTTGAAAAACAATAAGAGACTACCTGAATTCTTGGAAGATGAAAGCAGTGATGAAGAAAATTAATCTAACAAGATGATATAATGGGAGTCTTCAATTCTCCACAAGATCAAGATAAAACAAAAACTGGAACTGGTGAAAGAGGCCCAGCTGGTCCAATTGGTCCCAAAGGTGAAAAAGGTGATAGAGGTCCAAAAGGTAATACAGGTGCAATTGGTCCACAAGGAGCTACTGGAGCCGTTGGTCCCAAAGGTGATGGATTCAAATTAACACAAGATGGTAATTATGACATTGAAAACAAAAAAATTAGTAATGTAGCAGACCCAACTTCTAACAAAGATGCTGTTAAAATGAGATACGTCAACGATGCTGTTTTATCAATTGAAGGAACACGTGTTAATCCATTTAAATTTCTTCTTGAAGATATATCAAAAACAACTATTCTTAGAAATGCGAATAATCTGCAATTAGAAGACTATGATAAAAGCCCATACAATATCAATAAAAAATCATTGTCTTTTGTGATTCCTTCTGCTGGTCTTACAACTGTTCTTCGTTTTGATTTGTCACAATTGGAAGTTTCAAGATACACTTTTGCTGTTGAGTTTTATACTGATGGTAATCCAAACAATGCAACAGTTGATGATGATGTTTTGTCATCTAATTTAATTGAAAGAAAGGATTCAATAAAAAGAGCATTTCCAAAGACTCATCTTGTTGATGGTTATCTTAAGATAATATTCTTCCTTGAAAAAACAAGTCATGGTTCCTCATCAATGGAGTTATTGTTGATTTCACCATATTTACAAAATAATAAAAAACATTATGTTATAGTTTATGGTGTTTATGGATTTTTTAATATCATTTTATCACATATTCACGACCCAGCTTTTGAAATAGAAGAAGGAAGAATTGTATTTAATAATGAGGTTAAAATGAGTTTTCATAGAATAGTCAATGTTGCACGCCCTATACTTCCACAAGACTGTGCAACTTAAAAATACGTTGATGATGGTGTAATAGGTAAAGTGAGTACAACATATCTCAATAATAACTTTGTGAAAAAAGATGGAAGTGTTGCAATGACTGGTGATCTTGACATGAGCAACAATAAAATAACAAATATACCATTCCTAGCTTATCATCTCCAGTTAGTAGTTATGATGCGGTGAATTTTGGTTTTGTTGTACAAAATATACAAGGTATCAGGACAAACACATAGTTATTGGATGGAACAAACCCGATGGCTGCTGATCTGGACATGGGTGACAACAAAATTACAAATGTAGCAGCGCCAACAGCAAACAATGATACAGCCACAAAGGGGTATGTTGATACTGAAATTGCTGGAATTACTGGCATTGATGTTTCACCATTTCTTAAAAAAGATGGAACTGTTGCAATGACTGGAGATTTGGACATGGGTGACAATAAAATAACAAATGTTGGATCTCCGACTTCTGACAAAGATTCTGCCAATAAGAAATATGTTGATGACCTTATTCTTTCAGCATCTGGTACTCAACGCAACCCATTCGCTTTTCTGTTAAAAGACAAATCCAAGTCTTCTGCAGTCAGTGGTGTGGAAAACCTTCAAATTGAGAATTTTGACAGATCACCTTATCACATAAACAAGTCGTCATTGTCTTTTTTCATCAAACGAAGAGGCAACTTTACATCCACAATTCGTTTTGATGTTTCATCATTGAGAAAAGGACGGTATACATTTGTTACTGAGTTTTACTCACCATCAGACCCACACCAAGCTACAATTGGGCTCGATCTTCGCACATTGAACATACGTGACGTCGGACAGCCATTTCAAAAACCTTTTCTCAAAACCCCGTATGTTGATGGTTATATGAAGAAGCTTTTCCGAATCGAAAAAACTGGTGGCGGTCAAGCGTTAATTGAGGTTTTACTTTTTAGCACAGCTCCCGCGTCTAACACCAAAACACATATCATCGTTTATGGGGCCTATGGCTATCATACCAATTTGTCTTAATTTCTCCATGACCCAGCTTATGAAATTGAAAACGGCCATGTTGCGTTTGGTAGTAATATTGACATGAAATTGAACAAAATCATCAACCTGCAGGATACCCCTTCAAACCCACAAGATGCTGTAAACAAAAGTTATGTGGACCAGAGGTTGCAAACCAAACTCGATACAATTGCACAACAAAATCTGAATATGAACAACAATGCCATTACTGATCTTGCTCCACCCGTCAACGCAGACGATGCGGTGACAAAACTTTATACTGACGAATATTTTCTCCGACGAGACGGTTCGACTGCAATGTATGGCGATTTGTCGATGGGTGGAAATAGAGTGACGAACTTAGCGGACCCGTCGAATGAAACTGATGCAGTGAACTTCAGAGTTCTAAATCGAGCTGGAATAGTTATTAGAGCAAACGCTTTATTATTGAATGGAACAAATGCGATGGCAGCGGATATGAAACTTGGAGGGCATAAAATCATCATTTTAAAAATGGTCATTGATATAGACTTGAATAAAGAAGCTAATCATATTTACAGAGCTAGAATTGGTTTTAATATGTACACAATAAAAGATGGAAAATACACATTTATTCTTGAATGGCTATTTCCTGATTATGAAGGAATGAATCTTAGTAGTGTAACATTCAGTGCAACTGGTGGAATTACAATTCATAAAACTGTAGGGAGAAAATTTGACAACAGAAATGAAGATCATTCGAGATATTTATTATGGATTGAAAAACCATCAGCAAGTTCACCACCTGAATATTTATATTGTACGATTCATATTAACGCTAACCCAACTTATCCAAATAAGTACAAAGTTCATTGTGTTGCATATGGTATTGATTTTGAAGCTGTAGACGTTCCATCAAGTGTTTACGACTTCGCAGAAGCTTATAAAATCGTGAATGAAACAATACAATTACAAACTGATTTAAATTTGAATGGTTTTGATGTGAAAGAAAATGAAAATTGGTTGTTTGGTGGAGACAATGGTGAATTGACAATGCTGAATAATATTAATATGAACAGCTATTTGATAAAAGAGGCTAAACTTGGTGGTGATTTAAATCTGAATGGGTATAGAATTCATAATAATAGTTTGAATCTATTTCGTTCAAGCGTTACAGGTGTAACCATGGAAACGGCTTTCGATTTGGGTGGATTTGCTCTTTACAGGCCGAAATTAGGAGGTGATCTAAATTTGAATGGGAATGGAATAATCGGTCAAATACAATATTTAAATTGCTCTGTTAAAGCCAAACAAGGACATAATAAGAATGTTTTAAAGCCTGTATTGATAAATGGCTCTGATTTTTTAGTCATTCACAACAATAACTTTCATATTAAGAATATGTATGTAATACAAGGAACAAAACCCGGAATATTCTACTTCAAGACAAAAGCTGAAGGTGCTGGAGTATTACCATTACCAGCAACAATTTTTTAATACAGACATTCTTCTATGAGTAGAAACATCACAACGGTTAACGTCAATAAATCATTATCGAGAGGCTATCTTATAATTGACTATTCACATCCCAATAGTGGAGAATTTGATACAGCATTCACACTTGAAGTGGTCATGAATTAATCTAAATTAATATTATAATGGGAGTTTTTAATTATCCACAAAATCAAGATAATACAAGAACTGGTGAAAGAGGCCCAAAAGGTGATAGAGGTGATGCTGGTGCAATTGGTCCTAAAGGTGATAAAGGAATTGGTTTTACATTAACACAAGATGGCCACTATGATCTTGGAAACAAACATTTGACTAATGTAAAAGCAGGTAATGATTCTGATCATGTTGTAATCAAATCACAAGTTTCTGACATTGTTAGAGATAGTTTTTTGGATTTATGGGTTTCTGAATTCATCAGATTATACTCTAAATGTACTTATCAAATCGACAGAGCGAATAATAATTTTTTAGATATGAATGAAGACAGAAAAGTTGAAACATTGTACGATCTCTCGAATGAAGAAAATAATGCAACACAATCAACTTTAAACATAAGACCCACTGTTTGTACCAAGGCTGAGAAACATAATGGACGTTATTTTTTGAAGTTTGATGGATCACAGAGAATGATAAGTCAAATCAATTTGAATAATGATGTTGTTAATATCTTCATTGTTTATAAATTAAATTCAAATACAGGTGGAAGTCCATGGAAAAATGGTCTTTTTGGTCATGATAATAGAGGTTATGATAAGTTTGTCAGCTATTACAATGGTTCAAATTTAGTTATAAGTGGTGTTGATGAAAAGAATTGTGTGTATTTCGGTCCTGATGCTTCCATACAGAACTTCAGAAAGATATCAGATTATTCCTCAAATGACTTGGGGCAGATTAATGTTTGGCACTGCTTGTCCGTTCATTGGGATAATTTATCTTCTCCAAATACCAATACCAGCAAGATCTATTGGAATGGAAAACATATGGCAGATTTTACAGCGGCTAACAGAACTGGTAGCACACAAATGACTTTCGGTGATTTGAATCCAAGCTCCATAGCACCATTGGACGGTTGTATTATTTTTTTTCTGTGTTTACTTGGATTCTATATTAGACGAAAAAACAATTTCAGATCATCATCAAATTTTAATCCAACGATATAATATATGATAGAAGACATAATCAAATACGTTGAACATTCATTCGAAGAAACCAAAAAACAGTATCCTTATGTTAATGACTCGATACTTAAATCATCTCTTGTATACCAGTTTCTGTATCATAAGCATTTCAATAAATTGCATACAGTTGAAAACATATTACATGTTCACAAGGATATTGGACTTATTGGCCCTGGGAGTGGTTGTATTACACGATTTCTTGAAAGAACACTTGGTTGGATTGATGTATTGAACTCACATGGTATTCTACATGATGCTTTCGGTAGATTCTATGATTATTATTCACTTGATCGAGGGTACACATATGCTTTTTCAGAGAATGCAACATCAAGATTGATGAAAAGATCTCCATTATGCGGTCAGATCTCTGGAATACTTTATTGCATATTCAAGAGAATAGTTATATAAAATATATGTATGAAAGAGCGAAAAAGCATATTCAGCTGGAACCATATTTCAGGTGAATTAACAGAAGATCAGGTAAATGAATTAAAATCCTATTACCGAACATATCACAGAAAGTGTTGGGCTCATAAACAGGCTGTTAAACGGTTCAAAAAATGGAAATTACTGGGGAATTCCTTGTCCATCATCTTTGCAACTGGGGGTCTCGCCACAAGTGTGGTAACAGGTGGTGTTAGTTTGGTAGCCATCAGTACAGCAGCACTTTTGATACAAGGGTGGATGAAGCATAAGAACCTAGATTTGAAAATCCAAAATTGCACATATGCTTATCAAAGCTATCAACATCTACTCAATTCAATAAAAGACAAGTTGAGAAGTGGTGATTTTGATGCTTCAAGTATACAAATCTCAATGAAGAATATCGATGATTATGTGACTGACAATAGTCCAATTATTGATAAGTTCCTACTGAAATATGATGAAAAATTCACTGCTTGATAATACGAATAATCTTATCAAATCTCAACAATAGAATCTCAACCCAATATTGGTTATAAAATCCAAGCGTCTTTTTTGATCTAGTTACTATTATTTCATCAAATGGAAGATCAAGCATTAAAAATATTTGCTTAAGCATAAATTTAGTGCTAATCATTCTTTTACGTTTATTGTTCACCAAGGGAAGCACTTTGTCTATCTCTTGGAATATTTTCAATATTTTGCCTTTATCTTTTACAGAAATTTGAAGTCCATTCTTACGACATATACCATTTATCACATTTTCAATATGGTACTTCCGATGATATACAGATTTTCGCTTTATTTTATACATATTATTATGAAAGTCAACGTACTCTTTACAATAATCATAACCATGAACTGAACCACAATTTAGACAAACATTTTCACCATCATCGTTAAACATTTTCTGATTATCACAGCAAGGTGCTTTCACACTTTTAACAACTTTGACCAATAGCTGATCACAAAAAGAACATGTGAACTCTCCCATATTCTTTAATTCATTGTGATATGTGATATGTGATATTTTATTTTTAAACCATGAGACGAAACCAGTGAGAAATAATAGCTATAGGTGATGACTCATTTCCTGTTTTTCCGAGAATGTCACGCTTGGTGATTCTTCCGAGAATGTCACGCATTTTAATACGAGATCAAAAATGTGCTGACCTTGGTTCCATCAGATTGAACAACTATAGTTTTTCCAAAATACGAGATCATTTTGCTAAAACACCCCCCTAAATTAATTTTTGCGCTGATACCCCCAAACACTATACTACTGAGGGGGACTTGGCTTTCGACAAAAAAAGAGGTTTTATCAATTACGGAAGGACGCTGATAGAAAGCGATTATTTTTCTCAAATGTGTCAACACTTTTGTCCATAATTGTAGCTCGCCATCGTTTCCTAATGCAATCCTTGAAACTTATAACGTGCTCTATTTTCATTTCTCGTAAGACCCGTACGACTCCTACAAGTTGTGCAATTGCTGAAAGCGCATCCCATATTCAAAAATTTCAGTTGCAGTGCAACTGATGAAAGTGCATTTCATTAAAGATACTTGCAATTGAACTTCAATTGTGATGCAAGTGTGAGAAGGGCGTGAAGTCGTGCAACACTTTACTGGTGAATGGGCGCCTCATTACAGACACCTCTGCTGTCGTGCAGCTGTGAGAAATAGAACCCATCCCTAATGAGATGCAGTTTCACCACTTGAACAATTTAAACGACTCGTACGAATTGACTATGTTCCTTGCAGTTTCACCAGTCTAACGAGTCGCCTTTCCCACTTCCTTAATAAGATGTCAGCCCATTACCTGAAAAAAAATAAACGTTACGGTTTTTTTATTTGTTTACATGAAAACTTTCATTTGCAAGCAATTCACCATTTACACAAGAAGCACGACTCGTATGACTCGTGCGAGCTACAACAGTTTCGTCCTCACTTCTACGAATTGAATAAGTGGTGAGTGTTTGACATGACCGGACTGCGGGAGATTGAGAAACGAGGATAATTCACCGTAAGAAAATCTGCACTGGCCTGACGATGCCTGATCCCGCGGGAAGGTGGAAAGGTTTATACGTGGAAACAACAACTTCTTTATTTCTCATGTACTGTCATCTACACTACATATGGTAACTTGCAAAATCTCAAGGACGTTAAGCAAGTGTCAGTTAATAAATGAGCAGGAGTGTTTTACCAAGTTTAAAACACGAGGCGCAGCCGAGTGTTTTAGGACTTGATAAAACACGAATTGCGAATTTATTGAACGGCTTAAAAAGCTTTACTGTACATCTATGCATTCTTACACTAAAATTTAGATTTTGGGTTGTTTTGGCCTAGAAAATCAGATGTAAAATCTAGCCCTGTCTTAATCAGATTTAAAAATTAATTTCTTTTGTATTTCCTCTTGAATTATTAGTGAGTTTTTTAATGAAAGTATAAGCTACGAAAATATATTTCAAAAGGTATAAAGCACAACCAAAAATCCACAAACTAGAACGATGACGTCATATTGGACTTCGCGATTTCTAAAAGACCTCTAAGAAAAGTTCAAGTTGATTTAAAAATGATCAAGCAAATAAAATATATCACCGCAGTTTTGTATGGAAATGTAAATATTGTGGCAGCAGACACTTTCTTCCCACAACAGGATTGAAAAGCGGAACTAAAAAAAACACATAGCTGTTGTGGAAACATCAGGTGACATGACTTCCGTTCCGCCTTTGAGTTATTATCGCTTAAAGCTAAAATTAGGGGTGTTTCAGCACATTATATTGTTGCTATGGTAACGAATTATGTTAACAAAATTGCCACAGCTTATTCACCAATGAATGGGGATTAGTATATGGTATTATTAGAGCGGTGGTATCAGTCCATCAAAGCATATGTCCTGAAAAGAGATGTCCTGTAAAGAGATTAGGAAAAAAGATGTTTTCTTTTCGGTTTTATTTAACTTTATTTTTTTAGGTAATAAGTTTAGAGTAAAACAAATCTAGTAACTGTAAATTAGATGGTTAAATAATTACCTAGTCTGAAAACAACTGGAAGAAAGACACGAAAAAAACCATCAGTCAGTACTTGGTACGCAAAACCAAAGCCCATGACTGTCAGACCAGAAAGCGGTCTCTCGCGCCCAGGCTGGTGGCCTCAGCCCTGACCGTTTCATACGTCCAAAATTCAGGAAATTCGCTGTCTTGAATCAACAACGTGAAGAACTCAGTCCAACTTCCACAACTTATTCGAAGATTTCTCTTTTCACTCAAATTCGGCATATAGCACCTCACGGCAGCGCGGATGATTTTCCCGCCAAGATGAAATTTCACCCAAGAACACATATTCGGCGTGTTCCGAGTAACTTGTATTCTATTCATTTTACTCATGATGCTGTCGAGAGCCGACTGAAATGAATGCTGTTCCGCTCACTCCAAAATACTAAGTTCTGAAAAACAGCTAACACAGCAATAAACTTAAAATGATTAGGTCGCAAAAAGCCGCCATGTAAACAATTTCCAAAGAAAAATAAATATTGAACGCAGAATAAACCTGGGCAACTGACAGGAGAGGCAACAGGCGGAAAGGTTCTGAGGATGGATGCAATGTCATGGCAAGGAAAAGAGAGAAGAATAGCTTTGAAAGTATAGTTTATAAACACGCCCGAAACCGCCCGAAACCGCCCGAGAATCCCATTTACCTTACTGATACATGTACAGTTTGTACCAGGTTTAACACCAAACCCTTCGCGCGAGATCGCTTAGCGAGGCCACCCTGCCTCGACATAACATAATCGACATAATCGTATTTCTGGCCTTACTGTTTGCTAATATTTTCCTTTCTAATCAATTTTGTTTTTACTATTTTCACGTCGTTTCTATAAACTAGCTGGTGCAGTTTAATGCACTGAATCATAGCTTAGTGAATGTACCAAATGATAACTTTATCCTGTACTTGTTCTTTACAGCTTGATAATTTAGACTGTCAGATAAGTGTATAAGTTACGAAATCTAGCCATCATCTGTCCCACGACAGAGCTAGTAAGGGGCATAGGTCTAATCTTGATTTGACGCCACAAACTGAGCTGCATGCATGTTTACAAAGACTTACCGCAATACAAATCAGTTTGTGACGTCAAACCAGGAAAAGACCCACGCCCCTCACTAGCTCGATCGTGGGACAGATAATGGCAAGATTTCGTAACTTTTACAGCCTATAATATTCCAATATTTGGTTTAAAAAATCGCAATTAAGCCCTGCTAAATTGGATGCCCATGGATAAATAAATAAATTAAATTAAAAAAGGCGCAATGCGTTTCGAGCGGTTGCAAAGATTTATTTAAGCGAAAACATATTTTGGAATTAAGTACAGTTTGAAAACGGCACGTTATATTCCGTTCCAACAGACTGCAACTGTAGTTATGGCATACCTCCTAAGATCGTCCATTTATTTTCTGCCCGTTCCATTAGCTTTTTTATCGCTCGAAACAAACATTTCTTGCTAACTTTATAAGAGAAAAAACTGTGGTAAGCTACATCAACTTAGCACGAAGGCTAAGAAGTCTCAGCGTTCGTGTCGAAAGCGTTCGAGTCTCAGATAGTCAGCGTCCTTGTAAAACAAGTGTCCTCAGGGAAACGTAACAGACAGTGAGCGCGCAAACGGGCTTCTGTATCCAAGCCGATCAGTGCAACAGTTATGTTTCCCATCCATAGCGCGCCAGCCATTAGCGCGCGACAAAACGTTCTCTCTGTGGTATGGTAGCCTTCACCAGCGTTGTTGAAACTGTTAGTGTAAACCACTCCTGAGAGTAAGGCATTCATCATAACCAGCGCAACACCAGCAGAGAAATTAGAAAGAAAGCGAAACCAAGACACATACACCATTAAGATTAGGATCAAAACATTTACGAAAGTCAGGATCCAGGTTTTTCTGATGATGAGTTTATCCTCCAATCCACACCAGGACAGGCACAGAATGTATGGCCGCCCAATGAAATCGCCGATCCCCGATGCCAACACGTAGAGCAAATACTGGTTTCTTGTAGTTATTGAAATGTCATTAAAAGCAATGGTCGTGACTACAGCGCTCAAAAGTAGCGCTTTGCTAATTATACTCGTAAGCAATGCAATGAACCCTACTGTCGACTTCCACACCAGCGTTAACATGTCGCTGGGAGAGAGCGTTAATTTAGGCGCGTCGTCAGAGTTGGAAGATTCAATTGGGCTGTAAGGAACTTCTTTGTAGGTCGTTGGATGCGCATGGTTGCTCCTCTTTTCGTCCCGTCCTATTGCAATGTATGAAAGTGGAATTAGGATCCACGGCGTTGTCAGAAGAAGAAGCGACACGTCTGGAGGCAAACCAGCCACTATAGTAAGACCTGTAAAACCAAGAACAACCACGAATCAGTTTAATATTGATCTAGCACACATGCCTCCATGTGATATACTTTACTGTGGACCGTACTCCATCTTAATTAAAAGGCAGCAAACGTTGTAACATATGGATTTGTTTGATTTACATAAAATTTCCAATGAGTGTGCTTACGATAAACTCCTTCTCAGAATGACTTGAAGCTTTGCTAAGGTCCAATTCGTGGCAGTAAAACATACGTAGTTGGAAGGCTGAATAGTTTCCTGTTTTATAGACGCATATTCTTGCGCCACGCGATCAGTGAGGCACAATTGACAAACAGGGCTAGACACCAAACTTTTACTTTCCAAAACTTAAAGTATCATACCATTGATAGTACTCTTTTTTATTTGTCCAAGTAAAAATGAACAAAAAAAAAAAAAATAAAGGATACTTCACAAATTAATGTGATCAAGTAAGCTGAAGCCACTCTAAGGGCACTAAGGCCACAAGGTAGCGGGCATTACCCCTTAAATCTACCAAAGAAATGATTGAGCCCAAGCATTAGCGGCCATGGACAGCTTTTTCGGCCTTGTTAGGCCTCATCAGCATGGCATAGCTAATACTCAGGCTCAAGTACCCACATTTCAATAAAACAAGCAATGAAAACGTAAAGCTTGTGGGATGTGGCTGGAGTGACAAGGATACTTCACAAATTAACGTGATCAAGTAAGCTGAAGCCACTCTAAGGGCACTAAGGCCACAAGGTAGCGGGCATTACCCCTTAAATCTACCAAAGCAAAGATCGAGCCCAAGCATTAGCGGCCATGGACAGCTGTTTCGGCCTTTTTAGGCCTCATCAGCATGGCATAGCTAATACTCAGGCTCAAGTACCCACATATCAATAAAACAAGCAATGAAAACGTAAAGCTTGTGGGATGTGGCTGGAGTGACAAGGATACTTCACAAATTAATGTGATCAAGTAAGCTGAAGCCATTCTAAGGGCACTAAGGCCACAAGGTAGCGGGCATTACCCCTTAAATCTACCAAAGCAAAGATTGAGCCCAAGCATTAGCGGCCATAAACAGCTTTTTCGGCCTCGTTAGGCCTCATCAGCATGGTATAGCTAATACTCAGGCTCAAGTACCCACATATCAATAAAACAAGCAATGAAAACGTAAAGCTTGTGGGATGTGGCTGGAGTGACAAGGATACTTCACAAATTAATGTGATCAAGTAAGCTGAAGCCATTTTAATCGCACTAAGGCCACAAGGTAGCGGGCATTACCCCTTAAATCTACCAAAGCAAAGATTGAGCCCAAGCATTAGCGGCCATGGACAGCTGTTTCGGCCTCGTTAGGCCTCATCAGCATGGCATAGCTAATACTCAGGCTCAAGTACCCACATTTCAATAAAACAAGCAATGAAAACGTAAAGCTTGTGGGATGTGGCTGGAGTGACAAGGATACTTCACAAATTAATATGATCAAGTAAGCTGAAGCCATTCTAAGGGCACTAAGGCCACAAGGTAGCGGGCATTACCCCTTAAATCTACCAAAGCAAAGATTGAGCCCAAGCATTAGCGGCCATGGACAGCTGTCTAGGCCATTTTAGGCCACATCAGCATGGCATAGCTAATGCTAAGGCTCAAGTAGCCACATATCAACAAAAAAAGTAATGAAAATGTAAAGCTTGTGGGATGTGGCTGGAGTGACAAGGATACTTCACAAATTAATGTGATCAAGTAAGCTGAAGCCACTCTAAGGACACTAAGACCACAAGGTAGCGGGCATTACCCCTTAAATCTACCAAAGCAAAGATTGAGCCCAAGCATTAGCGGCCATGGACAGCTGTTTCGGTTGTATAAGAAAGTTTATTCACAGATAAAAACACATTAAAAGACAAACAAAGTTGGACAAACACAACAGGAAGCAAAATATTCCCAAAATACCAAACGATAGCACAAAAGAAAGTCCAATGTTCAATAATATTCGCGTACTTAAAAGTTCATCTCTTAGAAGAAAATGCCCTAAGTTCCTCAATCCGCTCCAAATGAGCAAGTCTCTGGTCAGCTAATTGATTTAGATGAAACACATAATCCTCAGAGCAAAAAGGGAGATCCTGAGGGATACGCTGAAGGAGCTTTTCAGTAACAACATGACCATAGCGCTTAAGCGTACGACGGAGGCGAACATCCTTAGTCGCGGCAGCTTTCAACTTGATAAAAATAAGTGAAGGACTAGAAAGAGGAACAGGAGCAGAAGTTACACCAGTGGGAGGATCAGCATCAGGAGTATCAACGGGAACATCAGCAAAAGACACGGAAGGCTTACGAACATGCCTAGGCACAGCAGAAGACTGATCAACGGGCGGATCAACGACGACAGGAGGATCAACAGGACGACGCGAGGAAGGAGGAGGTTCAGCCTCAGCAATAACCTCCTCATCCGCAGAAGCCATGTCGGACTCATCAGGAGACTCGTTACCAGAAGGAACAAAGTCTGGACTGTTATCAGGTACATTCTCAGGTATCACCTCAGAAACAAGCACTTCGGTACGTTCGTCAGCAGGAACAGGATCAAACGTACGGGTAGAGCCCCAAGCCTGCGTGCACTCTCTGGCCTTGTGGCCAGGCTGACGGCAGCGCCGATACAAGCCACTCTAAGGGCACTTAAGGCCACTTAGAGTGGCTTCAGCTTACTTGATCACATTAATTTGTGAAGTATCCTTGTCACTCCAGCCACATACCACAAGCTTTACGTTTTCATTGCTTGTTTTATTGATATGTGGGTACTTGAGCCTGAGTATTAGCTATGCCATGCTGATGAGACCTAACAAGGCCGAAACAGCTGTTCATGGCCGCTAATGCTTGGGCTCAATCTTTGCTTTGGTAGATTTAAGGGGTAATGCCCGCTACCTTGTGGCCTTAGTGCCCTTAGAGTGGCTTTAGCTTACTTGATCACATTAATTTGTGAAGTATCCTTGTCACTCCCGCCACATCCCACAAGCTTTACGTTTTCAAAAAAAATAAAGACTCATTCTTTACTGTATATACTCTGTTACCACGTGTATTTATGGTGTACCTAGACCTCCTTGGGAATTCTTTCGATTCTCCAATATGGCAGAAAATGCGAGTATGCATGGTAAAATTTGCCCTGATCAAGAAAGCAACTCCATGTCTGAGGGGCGTTTTCTCATTTCATTTGGTCTAAATCCTCTACGTTCTAAAATGGCCCAAAATTTACTTTCCAGATCAGGCGTGTACTGATTCAGGTTCATTTGTGTTTTTTACTCTCCAACAGGTAGATTAACTCTCCAATGGAAAGCGGTTGAATGCTAGTATCGAGTAGTGAGAAATGCTTATGAATTTTGGTTTACTACTGAAAATATATAAAAACGTTGACGTTGAAACGTCTTGTTTTTCCTTTCAATTCATTTCAGGTTTATGCCAAATAGCTTGTAAGTATCGTTGCTTTTTCTATGATTGTCGCTGTGCCTAGCCTAACATCTCGGTATAAACGTTTGAAGGAAATCTTTCACTCTCGTCGATCATTTCAGTTTAGATTTCTTTTTTTGGAATTGACCAGATGTTGTTGTATTTGGCATGCTGCTGGCAAATGTGTGATATCATAAGGAAAGGTCCTGGGCGAATACCAGTTAATGTGTTTGAAGCGGAATGCTACGACTTTGACTCAAGCAGCCCAGCCCATTTTACGTTCTCACGTCAATGTTTATAATTTGTGATTTGCTATTAAAAATATCAAAATTTTAACGTCTTAACGCAAGATAGACTAGCGTTCTGATTTAGATTCAGATTCAGGATTACAAATGTTACTATATACATACAATATATTACAAGAACAGAAAAGAGATCCCCTAGCAATTTTCCTTACGAAGTGAACGAGATAAACCCAACGCAAACAGTTCATGAATCAAATAATCAGCGAACTTACTAAGTAATTCAAAATATATGTAGGATTCGTTCTTCGATTCTTCCCGGTCGACCAATTCTGATGGCAAATCGGATCGTGTAAACCGGCCTCAGCGATGTCTTTGAGATATTTTTCTGATTTCACTCAATCCCTCCTTCGCACCTTTAATCTCGTACCCAGAGTCCTTGGGCTCTTTGGTCGAGCGGGCCGAGGACTCTGGGTACGAGATTGTCGCTCCTTCCATTCCTGCTAAACATTTTGTACATCCGCTGATCAGTACTTAACGCCTGGAGTATATTCCGCATATGTAATCAACTAAAATTCAAACCATCAAACGCGTATACTGCCCAACCAAAATTACGATCATGAGACGGCCAGATAAAAAACAAATTTCATCAAGATAATAAAAGACTAACAAAAGGTATACAGCAGAGGAAGAACTTGCTCTTGGTAATTTCTTCCTGGATAAACCAAAGAAATATGATATTTGTTTTAAAGACGGTAACTGTGACCCTACAAACACTTAATCAGGAGTAAAATACATGTATAACACCGAGCTTTATGTCCGTCTTACCCAGGCCTCGAAAACAGGCCTTGTGAACCAGTGTTAGTAACATTAGTAGGAGATGAAATATTTTACGTGCACGTTTTAAAATCGGATTTAGTGAACCAGATACGTGAATTTTAGGCCTTTTGTAACCATACCAGAGCATATCAACCAAAAAGCTACACTAAAAACCTACCACCAAACTAAATAAAGTTACCTGTATAAAACAAAGGCGCTGCCAGAAATGATGTTCCTGAACCCAAAGCGTAGCTGTTCATGGTGTTTCCGCCATGTAGGGATGTCAGGGCACAAAAGACAGCCTCCGCGCTTCCATACCCAAAAGATGCCAAACACACGCCAATTAACTTTACTTTGGGATCAGCAGCAAGCGCAGTCAGAAACATTCCAGCGACGCCAGAGAGAAATATTGCACTCGATGCTCCACAAACTGAGATACTTTGGAATACATACGGGTATAAAAGAGTTGATACACACGCTGGAGCCGATGAGGCCAACAGCACAACTGATGTTGAAATCTCAGTTCCTTCTAAGATATCTTGACTGGCGCTTACGTTAATAGAGAAGAAAAAATCTACCAGAAATCCAATCGCACCAAAAGCCAAAAGCGTCGTCTTTTTGGCATTCTGCGAATTGTCCAATCGCTCCTGTATCGACTTTCCTTCCTCCGCTTCCATTACTGCAAAAAAAAAAAGTAAATAAATAAATAAATAATAAAATAACAACAATTATTAAAAACTGAACTACAGATATCAGATTCCAGCATTTCCATTAGCTAGCCGGACACAGGCTCTCAGCTCATATACCTGCAGTACCTTATATGGGCAATGAACGCTTCAGCAAACAAAGGAATCTCAATCGAATTTCCCTAGAAACGGAAGCCATTAAAACCTTAGTCGTCTCACAGCCGAATTAACGAGTAGAAATTTCGAAACTAGAACCGAAATACAAATGGAATTCAACTTTTCATTGCTGAGTTTTCAGTTTAGAACGACAAGAAACAGTACTGGGATTGTGTTAAAAAATTTCTTCCAGAGCTAAGAAAATTTTCCGGGCTGTTGATAATCCGCAAAACAGCCGTGACTCGATACCCACTGGGCATAAACTCAAGCGAAATTGCATGAGCCTCAGCGGTAAGACAGTATCCAAAGAGCCCTATTCACTTTTATCATGGCATCGTCAACTGTTCATGTAAGCCAGGTAAGAAAAGTCCATTCTAATATCGCGGAGATAGAGTTAACTGAATCATTTGGAACAATCGTATTATTACTCGGACTTCTAAATATACCTTTGGTTTATCTTCTTTGTGGTCGTCGAGTTTCATCCGCACAGCTCATATCCTGGGTTTATGCGCAAGCGCAAACTAAAAATATCAGTACTTCGCGAATGGCCCTGGGGACGAGGTTGCACAAAAAAAGGCCGCCATGTTGGATAGGAAACATCAGGGACTCTAAAACGTCGATTCACCTTGTGTTTTCTGGGTCTCAACAACTAATATGTTAAGAGAAGTGTCTATACCATTGTTTTCAAGTTCAACAATGGGACAAAAGGTTTTAACATCGCCAAAATAAACCAAGTAAGTAAGTAAGTAAGTAAGTAAGTAAGTAAGTGAGTAAGTCCGACTTTTGTCACGCAATATAATAATTTTTCATATTTTGAATACAAACAAACAGCAACCTCCATAGGTCAATTTATCATGCAGCATTTAGTAAATATGCGAGGTTTCATAAGAATCCGACGCAAACCGGTGGTGATCTCATGAAAACGGGCTGCTCTGTTTTGTAGTTTTTGTACCTTGTGCTGTAGAGTTATCCCACAGTTTCCCCAAACAATACTGCAATAGTCAAAATGTGGCTGAATCAGAGCTTGATATATTAGATGCAAAGTCGCTTGAGGGACAAGGTGCCTTATTCGTTTTATAGCCCCAATGCCAGAAGCGATCTTCTTTGTTAGTTTATCGATGTGATTGTTCCAATCGAGTTTGTTATCGATGGTCACTCCAAGAGATTTTGCGGTGGTAACTTGGCTTACTTGATTATCATTAATTGTGAGTGTCTAAGAATCTGTGAGAGTACTTAATCTCTGCCTTGAACCGATGAGCATAAACTCGGTTTTAGTCATATTTAGAGTAAGTTTGTTTTTGCTCTCAACCAATTATGGACATTTTCAAAGTCAGGGGTTTACATACAACTGCAGATTGTCTACACAATCACCTGCATATGTAAGGTGGGTGTCATCAGCGTACATCCTCGGTTCACAATTGGATAAACAATTCGGAAGATCATTGGTATATAATAGGAATAGCAGTGGCCCTAAAATCGTTACCTGAGGGACGCCACAACTTAGTGAACGACTATTAGATAACGACCCATTAATGGAGCACATATGTGTGCGATTATCTAATTATGCCTCATTTGCATACATAAAGGCCAGCACTAGTCCCTTGGGAATATTATTATTAGTATTTGCGGCCTCGGCAAGCGCTGAAAAAGTATGTCTTTAGTTCTCTTCTATGAAGCGCCGAACACATTTATTTGATTTTTGTGCAAGGAATAGTTTTGTTTCCTCGCACCGGCGATTCCCTGGTGGAATTATGTCATTATGTTTACGGGTTCATGGGGTTCACGACAAATCTCTTCGCTACAATGCGATTCGTTGATTAAAATGGTAAAATACACTCTCTTTACAGACAAAATTTTTCTTCAACGCTGCTATAAAGCACTTCATGGTGCGGTTAGCTTGGCTGCAGTATATGTAAATCAGGAGACAAGCTACGACACAAAGAGAGCAGCTGCAGCGGTGTTTTGTCGTTGTTTGTGTTCCAGATGATTAATCAGTAGAGCTCAAAGCTCGACAGTCATTTCCTTGATCCTTCTTCAGAAGCTAATCCTGTGAATTTAAGTTCTTGTAACTTAGAAGACAATTAATGTCCTCAAAGTCTACGTGTAAGAGGGGCTTGCAAAGAATCATTGACTATCAGCTTATAAGACACTTAAAAATGAAAACATTGATACAAACAACTCATTGATACAAACAACTCTGTTCAGAAAAGGGTGTTACTAAAACGAAGACCTAAGACCTAAGACCCCATGGACTAAAACGAAGACCCTATGGACTAAAACGAAGACCCCATAGACTAAAACGAAGACCCCTTTGACTAAAACGACTGATGCTAGCCGCTGAGGGCAATGCCCGCTTCGAAATTTGTTACGGCGATTTGGGAATGTTGTGGTTATAATGCGCCCTCGGTGATTGGCGTGACAAGTCCAAACGTCATCAGCGTGTTCATGGGAGGCCTGACAATCAAAAAGGCTTATGACAGGATTTGTCTTAAAGACTTCCGCCAAACGTGTTTTGGGCGCGTAGTTGGGGTTTGAGGGAGGAGGGGGTCCATTGCCTTTCTGATATTTTATGGTTCAAAATTCAATGTCGGATGATTTGGGTGTCATCCCGGGTGTAATGAGTTACGAAAATATAACCGCGTGCTCCAGCTTTGTAAAATGTCGAAGAATTGTATCAATGCATTTAAAAAACAAAACAGTGACAACACGTAGTACAGGGAGGAAAAAACAAGGAGACATTTCTCATTGACGAATTCAAGGACAGAGGAACCTCGCGCTCTGTTTATTACTTTTTACCTCATCAATAGGGGAAAATAGCCTTCGATCTAGAACATTACTCGAGTACAGGTTAACATTTCGAGTTTAATTTAAGCGAGGTTCATTTGTCTTTATGCCGGGTTTAATTTGTTTTCATTATTTATATCCCTGTCATACGCTGTTACGATATTCTGTCCTCTATTGTTAAAAAATGACTCATCGTTACGGCTTAAACAGTTGTTTTTATGATAACTGTGATAAAAAATAATAATAATACTAATAAAAGAAAAAGAAGGAAAAAAACAAGGAAAAGAAACGCTTGTCCGACGAGGCTCGATCCTGGGACCTTGTTCCAACATTACGGTTGTACCACTGGGCCACAAGGGCTCTCTCGCCTTGACTCTGCAAAAAGCTTTTATTTAAATAAAACTGACGTCATCATCACCGTAAACACTTCCAATGTGGTTTAAAACATGCAAAATATTTTCCGCAAAGAAACCTGAAGGAAAGATCAGTGATAGACTTGACTATCACAACTAAATACTGCAGAGGAAATTCCACAACATTCCCAAATCGCCGTGACAAATTACGGAGCGGGCATTGCCCTCAGCGGCTAGCATCAGTCGTTTTAGTCAAAGGGGTCTTCGTTTTAGTCCATGGGGTCTTCGTTTTAGTCAAAGGGGTCTTCGTTTTAGTCCATGGGGTCTTCGTTTTAGTCAAAGGGGTCTTCGTTTTAGTCCATGGGGTCTTCGTTTTAGTCAAAGGGTCTTCGTTTTAGTCCATGAGGTCTTCGTTTTAGTCAAAGGGGTCTTCGTTTTAGTCCGTAGGGTCTTCGTTTTAGTCCATGGGGTCTTCGTTTTAGTCAAAGGGGTATTCGTTTTAGTCCATAGGGTCTTCGTTTTAGTCAAAGGGGTCTTCGTTTTAGTCAAAGGGGTCTTTGGTTTAGTCCATAGGGTCTTCGTTTTAGTCAAAGGGGTCTTCGTTTTAGTCCATGGGGTCTTCGTTTTAGTCAAAGGGGTCTTCGTTTTAGTCCATAGGGTCTTCGTTTTAGTCCATAGGGTGTTAGGTCTTAGGTCTTCGTTTTTGGGTCTTCGTTTTAGTAACACCCGTTCAGAAAAGATAAAATCAAATTTAGTGCGCCGAGACAAACAAGACCCCGGCGAATGCCACAAGACTGTCAATGAATTGCACGCTGAGTGATCGTGCCATGAAATGCCGCGTTAATTAGTAAATAATATTCTCGACTAAATGTGTAAATTACCAAGCAAAGATCCCCGCACTACAAATGGTTTTGCCTAGAATGTTTCCCTGCAAATGTTCGGGTTGGGTTTAGGGTCACGGTTTGGTTTACGGTCTCTTTCTGATTGTCGACTTAGGAATACCATGACAATTTGAATATTAAGTGCTTCAGAGCATCACGGCTAAGAACAATCTTGATCTTGTCGGACGTATCACACATCAAAGATAACGGCACCAGGAGCCTCGCTTTCTTAATCGTATCATGGTAGTGAAGATTAAAGAAAGACTGAGAAGAATTCTTCCATGAACTATTTCCTTTCACTCGTTAATCAGGGTCGTGATCAGGGATCACAGCCCCGGGATCTGGGATCAGTAATTTTTTGAGGGATCAGGGCTCGGACTCTGACAGTAGCCTTAAAGAAAATTTAAATAATTGCACATCTGGTGTGGTGAACTTGGACTTGCTGAGAAATGGGATACCTCCGCGCTGTCCTTGACCTTCCACTGTACTCAAGAGTACTTGCTTACACGTGGTCTGTGGTTTCATCATTTTATATACTGTTTTGGGCATGGGGAAACGGAAGAAGAAGAGTCGCGATTGACGGTATGGTGATTCTACTGCTACTTTGCAATTGATGAGCTTAAGTTTATTGTATTTTGTATTTGCCGGCTAAATTTCGCGTTTTGTTATCTTTATTTCTGTTCTCCGGAGCGATCACAGCACCATTCCCGAAGACGCTCCAGCAGTCGGTCGGTACAGTTCATTACAGTTTCTATTAGGTTGATGGTGGTGTAAGTTCTGTAATATACCTTTTCGTTCTATTCAGCGTAACATACGTTTTTTGTCTATAATGCTGTGGGACAACTGTATGCTGTGCAATCCCGATGATCGTGCGATAATACCCGGGCATAATAATAAAATAATGATCTCAAGAGGCGGAGAATATATTGCAATTCTACTATATAAATATCATAGTAAAATTAATGCTCAGCCAATCCTGTGAACTGTTCCGAGAGCTGCGTGGCGCCTCTGGCCCGTAACGGCTTCCATTGTTTTACCTCAGATTTTCTGGGAAAATGGTGGCCATTATCCCAGAGTCTCTCCGGGCTTCCACCCGCTGACCAAACAGCCCGAAGACTCTGGGTACGAGATTGGATCTCGGTAGCCTGCGTAGCTAGCGGTTTTTGTTGAGGAGCGCGCGCGAGGAGAATAGGGCGGAGGGCAAACGATCGCTCGAGCGCTTCCGAACAAAACCGCCAACTACGCAGGCTACCGTTCAAACGGTAATGATAGTTGATGATAGTCGATGATAGTTTTAACTATCACGCGCGTTTGAACACGAACTATCATGCACTATCATCGACTATCATGAACTATCATTCACTTTGAACCCGCTCAAAAATCTAATGATAGTCGATGTAGTTTTTGCCGTTTGACCGCGCGCATGATAGTTGATGATAGTTACTATCATCGACTATCATGCGCCGTTTGATGATAGTTGATGTTAGTTTTAACTATCATGAGCGTTTGAACACGAACTATCATGCATGCACTGTCACCAACTATCATCAACTATCATGCAGTTTGAACATGTTCAAATTCGACATGATAGTTGATGATAGTTTTTGCCGTTTGAACGCAGACATGATAGTCAACGATAGTGAAGGATAGTTGAAGCTATCATCAACTATCATGACCGTTTGAACGGGCCTTAAAGATCTCGGAGGTCTCAACACGGGTCCCAATCGTGCTCACCGTAAAACCGTCATCACAGGCCTAGGTCACTTGAAAGAAGACGTTGACGCTTGAATTATGATGGTATGGATGGTATGCTACCAAAAAGCTTTTTTATCTCTATATACACGTTTCCTAAATTCAATAATTAACCTGAGAGTCATGCTATCTGATTATGTGCTTCCTAAATGCCACTGTTTGAGAATAGTGTATATAAAAACAATAATGAGAAAGCTGCTTCCGGTATTTTCGAATCAGTTTTAGAACGTGGTCTTTTTATACTTATCATGAGAGCCGCTGGTCAGTACATGCATATGCAAGCTATAGGACTTTCTTTGAGAGTCGGCGTGGGAGTTGCCTTCCTTAATCTTCTGTAAGCCGGGAACACGGCAAAGATTTGAGCAGAGGAAGTTGATATGTGTGTTTATGTATAATTTTTATTTATTTTGTAACTCTTACTTGAATATCAATAAACAGAAAACAGAGTGTCCCTTGAAGAGAACTAGCCTGAAATTTGGGGCCGTATTCCCATTCCTTGCGTGGCAGGCGCTGGTAAAGGAAAAGGGAAGGGGGAAAGCGCAGAAAGCGGGCGCACTCGGTGCGCGCTGTCCTCTCGCTTCGCTTCCCGCATTCCCCCTTCCCATTCCTTTTGTAGCACCTGCCACGCAGGCTATTCCTGAAGTGGCATACCGCATTTGTGCCTATTACGCAAGCTAAAAGGAATTCCCACGTGATTGCTCAAAGTGAGAAAACTTATTTTTTAACTTAGACGCTTCCTTCTCTGCTCGCTAGGACCTATAGTACTCAGAAATTAACCACTTTTCCATGGGACAGCGAAAAGAAGTTTATTAAGTTGCGATTTATATTTAGCGGTAAGCGTAACCTGTCGTAAAAATAATTAGCAGTGTGAATGGTGAAGCGCCAAAAAGTCATAGGTGGCGATTCAGAGGACAGTGACAGTGAGGAGCAGGAAGATGAGAATGCGAAAGATCACGGCTTCTCACACGCAGCCCACCAGCAGAATATGGTTGAAGCTGGACGCAGTAGGTCTGGGAGAAAAGTGACCAGATATCTTTTATAAATCCATACAAACCCTTAAATCTCTTCAATTTAAACTCCAAGCAATTTGAACGTACTTCCTTTCGAACATACTCCTTTAAATAGGAATGATAAGAAATTTACACCAGTTTTTAGTCTTGGATTGAAACTATTTAAACTTAAATTTTGCGCGATCCAGCCAAGACGGTACCGTCATCTTAAACTATGTTCTTACTGTCCAAGTTGAAAAAAGTAAAAACAAAAACCACCCAAAAAAAACCATTGCTTATAAGAAAAGACAATTCCGTCTTCTCCGTGAAGTATGAACTAACAAGATTAGTGCACAAATGACGAGTTGCTTCAGGTACAGTAAGCACCCTTAACTTTAACTTGCAAATAGTCCCAACGCTAACCAATTGCGTCATGGGATCAGAAAATTTTAGTGGGATCAGGGATCAGACTTTGCCTCATTTTGGGGATCAGGGATCAAAATTTTGGGCCAAAAAATGGGATCAGCGATGGGAAAATATACCTCGTTACGACCCTGCGTTAATGAAAGTTACCTCTGTCGCACATGGGTAGGTCTCATCCCAAGTGAGTTCCCTTGGTCGCTCAAACGGACTCTTAAGGTCAGACACTCATCTCTCTAAAGCTGAAAACAAATTTTGGTTCGCAATCTTCGAAACTACTGTTCGTCTCCTCACTATTACCATCAACAATCACCCAATTTAAAACAAGTCTCACAACACTTTGAGAACAAAGTCACGTAACGTTTTACAGGCATCATCTAAACTCCCTTTCGGCTCAAAACGAAAACGCTCACCTTGAAACGAAAATGGAAGATGATGTATCTAATTTTACTCCAGCGTACGGGACGAGGTTTCTTTGTTTACCCTCACTAATAAGTCGCCCCTGAGACAGATGTTGAGCCGTATTTACATACTGAGTAGTATGTTTAAACACGCTGTGAACAAGTCATGCATAGAAACACCAGCCGGAAACGTTTCTTAACCTAGCCGACAGCTCTGTTCTATCCGCCCTCATGGTCATAGTGCATCCAAAACAAGATTCTGTCCTGGTGTACCCGTACACCAAAGGGAATAACCAATGTTCTTTCTTTGTTTAGGAGCCATTGGTTAGCTGTTGTGTATTGTTTGGTCTTTTGTATCGGCTGTTGTGACCCGGTACACGAGGACAGAACCCAAAACAACAATGGAGCTACGCATTCTCGTATCTTGTTTGCTGGTAACTTTTCAGAAAGCGTTATAATGTATATTCTACTAGTTACGCTGTAAATTACTTACCCTTAAATGTCATCTGAGGGTATCTACTCTTGTTCTGTCGATGTTTATGGCCTTGCCAAGCTTCAACTTTTAATCGTAAAGCTTGGTGGATGTGGCTGGAGTGACAAGGATACTTCACAAATTAATGTGATCAAGTGAGCTGAAGCCACTCAAAAGGCACTAAAGGCCACAAGGTAGCGGGCATTACTCCTTAAATCTACCAAAGCAAAGATTGAGCCCAAGCATTAGCAGCCATGGACAGCTGTTTCGGCCTTTTTAGGCCTCATCAACATGGCATAGCTAATGCTCAGGCTCAAGTACCCACTTATCAATAAAACAAGCAATGAAAACGTAAAGCTTGGTGGATGTGGCTGGAGTGACAAGGATACTTCACAAATTAATGTGATCAAGTAAGCTGAAGCCACTCAAAAGCCACTAACTCCAGCCACAACCACCAAGTTTTACGTTTTCATTGCTTGTTTTATTGATATGTGAGCCTGAGCATTAGCTATGCCATGTTGATGAGGCCTAAAAAGGCCGAAACAGCTGTCCATGGCTGCTAATGCTTGGGCTCAATCTTTGCTTTGGTAGATTTAAGGGGTAATGCCCGCTACCTTGTGGCCTTAGTGCCTTTTGAGTGGCTTCAGCTTACTTGATCACATTAATTTGTGAAGTATCCTTATCAACTTTTAATCCTTTCATAAAAGCATTTCTTGTAGTTTGCGTTGTCGCTCACCAATAATTAAATGATCAAATAAACCACTGCCCAGAATGTCATTGTTTTTCGCGACATGTACTTACTGAGCAAGTTGTTTTCACGTGGGCATCATAATTTGCATGTTAAGAACTAGTCGTTGATAATTGGTTGATAGATTTAGTTCTGGGAATAGATAGGTCTCTTCGCAAAATTAAACCGCTGTCAGTGAAACCATCGGAATTGTGAAGCAAATCCAAAGAGCGAAAAAGTTATTACCAATGCGCTAATTAAGCCGCTCTCGGGTTTTTTTGTAACACTAAAGTTTGCGAGACAAACTTCCATTTTACCCAACAGAATGTGTAAGGAAAACGTTATCTGAAATAGTTTCACAGAGACCAGCTGCATGGTTTCGAAAGGGAGCGTGCGAGCAAACGTTGTCTGCAGTAGGTGTCTTAACGAAGCGAAATGAGCGGTGACTCAAAGATCGCAACAACAAAAAAATTGCAAAAGGTTCAGCCGAAAAAACTTGCGTTCTTGCCACCAATTTCAGTTGCAAAGCCCACTCCATAGAAAAAAAAAATGGACTTTTTGCACGACGACAAGTAAATTTGAGACAAACATTAAGTATATGGCGCGAGACGGCTTAAGAGAACGAAACGTCCTCAGGGATCACCATTCTATGATTAAGGTAATTATTCAAATTTCGATCCTTATAAATCACAACAAATAAGAGCTACACATTCTCGTATCTTGTTTGCTGGTAACTTTCCAGAAAGCGTTATAATGTATATTCTGCTAGTTACGCTGTGAATTAATTAACCTTAAATGTCATCCAGGCTATCTACTCTTGTTCTGTCGATGTTTATCGCCTTGCCAAGCATCAACTTTTCATCCTTTCGTAAAAGTATTTCTTGCAGTTTGCGTTCTAGCTCACCAACATTTAACTGATCAATTAAGAGCAATTCTCTGTAAGAATCAAACAAAGTGGGAAATGAAAACGTTTGACCCCCCCACTCACATTTACACGAAAGTAGACCTTCATGGGATATGTTCAAAAATGACCATTATTGAGGTCAAAACTTAACTGTTGTCATGGGAACACCGAATGTTTGTTGATGCCTGAGAACCCAACTTTGAACTAGAAAACTGTTGTGAAAACTGCAAAATTCAAAACACTATTTCTCAAGTGCAATAAAACACTACAACTTGAGACTTATACCAAATGTTAAACTACTATTCTTGTTTTCCTCCATGTATGTCGCTTGTTATTATGTTTATTCTGCGTAGAATAAACGGTGACTTAATTACACGTTGTCTCCGCCGTTTAAATTTCTGAGTGAAACTAGCATTATGTTTTTCTCACTTCCTCCAAAAGTACATCAGTTCTAGAACTATAACTACATGGATAGGTTACAACAGATATTGTAGTTACTAAATTTGTAAAACTTTCTGCGGGGCGGGCTTATTTGGTTCTCAGGGTAATCAGCAAAAACAACAAGAAAATCGGGTTTCTTAAATTTTGCTAAAATTAACATTCCCTCAATTCGCGAAAAAAAACAGAAGAAGACTGAGACAGCTGTCAGAATAAAAGAATATTGTCTGTTGAGTAAACCTCTGATGAAAACAATCGTTTATGACCATCAATTTTGAAACAAACTGAGTCGAGCTGGAACTTACTTTACGGTTTGGTCCATTTCTCCACTTGATGACTCGCGTTGAAGAAGCTGGTTCTTTCCCCACAGCGCTCGTATTATGTATAAATCCAGTCTCCTGAACCTTTTCTTCCAGCTTGTCTTGTTATTCATCTCCAGTAGCAGTGCATTGTTTTACTTCTGCTCACTAAATTCAGGTTTGTTGGTACCAAAGCAAGCCGACATGGAGTTAACGTACGCGTAAGTTTCCACCTTGGCCTTTTGTTGTACTTGTCAAACAGACTTCACCATTCGCTTCATACAAAACGAAACCGTGTGTTGGTAAACACTTTTGAGAAAGATTACATTAAATGAAGCTTTGAAGACTCGGAAATTCGAATCAAATACGACAAATCTTGTGAAACATGCCGCGACCAGGTCAGCGGTGTTTATCAACATAGATGTTTATTAACGCAGGCATTCAGGCGTATCGGATTTGCTATTCTCGTATGGAGATTTCCCGAGAGATTTGTTGTTTTGCTACTCCCTCACTGCCTTGCATAAGCAGCGAGGAAGAACTGTTTCTTCTAAGGGATTGTGATCGAGACATATCGAGCCACTTAAAAACTCACGGTCTTAGCAAGTGCAAAGAAGATGTTTGTGATGAAATTGATTTATTACTTTGTCGTGGAGGTGAGTTGAATACTGTTTTTCTCTTCTAACAATCAAGCATGTCGAACGCGTATCAAAAAGGTAGTCGGCAACTGGTATAGAAACTTTTTTGGCCGCACGCGACCAGATTCTAACGATTTTGTGCGCAATTTTTTACAACTTTTTCGTACTTCAAATTGGTTTTCGTAAAGTAAGTATTGGACCGGATTAGCGGAAACGTGGACTTCTAAGTGCAAAGACCTGGATTGATGGCTTTTTAAGGGTCTTTTTCTCAGAACTGCTTGTTGTGAATAATAAGGTAGATTTTCTATTATCAAGGTTTAGCCGCATGCCATGTTCTTAAGAAATGCGCAGTGTTCCCACGTCCTATATCCACTTGAACGGAAAACGTTTGGTTTTTTCGCTTTTTATAGCTCAAGGTTTTGTTTTAGGGTTTTTCGATGTAACACGCACTGAAGGAACGACCTTAAAGATATGCAGTTATCATCGTGATCGACTGGGGATATATTGGAGAGGCAGACGGAGGACTTGCCAAGTTCCTACTGAACTTACTAATCATAAAGGCTCCAAAATGAAAGGGGATCGTTCTGTTTTGAAAAGGCACTCTGTCCTTATCAAGCAACTAACAGGAACTATCGTTCCCGTGGGTTCCGGTAAGAACAAACACATAAACTAAAGTATGAATCACAATAAAATGTAAAACCATCTGTGTAACAACGTAGCTACTTCAGATGTAGATAGTGACGTTTCTGCTGGTTACCGGTAGGCCCGTCAGATGATGAGTGCGACAGGTTAATGCAACAATTTGCATCACTCCCTGGTTAGAATCTTTGTTTTGTTAACTAACGTAGCTTCGCGATCCACTGTTGGCAATTTGGCCTCCTGTTTCTTCATCGTGGGCATCCACTCTTTGAAAAGTCGGTTTTATTAACCTGTTATGGCAATCACAATTGAATTATCTGATGAAATGCGTGAGTGAACAAATTCATTAAACCCTGATTTCAGTGGCACCATAGCTACAGTCTCACTGAGATGCAAATTTGAGATTTATGATCCAATGTATAAAAGTGTGTGCATTTACCTGTTTTTCTTTATTATTATTATTATTATTATTATTATTATTATTATTATTATTATTCTTTTCTCTTCATTTCTTAGCCATTTGTCGAGGGTGCAGGGAAATACTTGCTTACAGAGTTCAAACAAATGAAAGCGGGTTGCAGGTCAGAATAAGCCTGATTGTGATAAAATGATTTACAAGTTTCCATCTTACAAATGTTAACTTTTTTCATTATTTTTTCTGAGGAATGCCTAGGTAGTCTTCCCTATCTCAGCGTTATTATTATTATTATTTTTTTTGATAGAGTGACTGTGAGAAAGCAAGCCGTACCAGTAAAGTGTCCTGCTGGAACAGGCTTCGCGAAACAGCTGCAACACAAATATTGACACCTAAAGGGATGGATCTGTCTTGGCGGATGGATTCTCCTTGTTTAGCAGAGAGTACAGAGGAGAGTGCAGTAGAAACTGATGCAAGTAAATACGCACACGTTGAAAAATTGCAGGCTGTAAACAAACTTCTGACTCTTGATGGACACAAACCTATAAATCGTACAATGCAGGTCTCGTGGGTGGATGCCTCAGAAAGAACAAAGCGATTCTACACTTCAAAGATGAGTGAAGTTGTCAGCACTCTCCTTGAACTTGTAGCTCCCAATGATGCTGGGTTATTGTGGCGGTCTTTAAAGGAGTCGTCACAGATCAACGAGCGATACAATGAACCTTCAAGTTCAGAGGCTTGTCTCTTAACTGCACTTGTTGAGAGTTACAAACAAGCCACACATCACAGTACCAGGAAGCAAATACTAAGTGTGATGGCAGACAAATTGTCGTTCAAAGACCTTGAACAACTTATTCCTGGGCTTTCGAGGTATCGATTCCATTCAGCTCGTCTTCATCGTCTGCAGTACGGAGTGGGAGCGCCACTTCCCCAAATGCCTATGGCAGTTCGAGAGAAAGTGGATCCAGTAAGACTCGAACATTTTATTGACTTCATAACCAGTCAACACGTAATTCAAGATCTTCCTTTTGGGAGGCGAAAGCTCAAACTCTCCAACGGAGAAGGTCTGGAAATTCCAAATGTAGTGCGTCTGCTAATTCCTTCCCGGCTGGTAAACCAGTATTATCAGTATTGTCAAGAGATGGAATTCAGTTGCCCACTTGGAAGAAGTACCTTGTTTAAGATTCTTTCAGAAAGTTGCGGTGCTTCCATCAGACGGTGTATGCAGGGCCTCGATAACTACTTAGCTGATGGCGCAAGATCTTTTGATGAGTTGATCTATGTTGTAGACAAGCTTTCAGAAGTGGGGCTTGACGGAAATACTGCTGTTTGCCTCAAGGATGCGCTCAAGGATGGAAAGCAGTATTTAAAAGGAGACTACAAAGTACCTATTCCGATTACTGATGTGTTTGCTTTCAGAATAATAATATGCACTTATTGACCTGGAGTGGGAGGGCCGGACGGGAAAATATTTGGCTCGAGTACGGATCGAGCGCAGCGAGGTCCGTGGACCAAGACAGAGAGCCAAATATTTTCCCGTCTGGCCGACAGAGAGCCAAATATTTTCCACACCAGCTTTTCACACCAGCTTTTCCACACCAGCTTTTCCACACCAGCTCGCGTCAACCCGTAGGGCCCTACATAGATCAGTTCACCAATGCATTTTGCCTTACGGTGGTATAATAAATTGCATTATCTCCTAAAATATAAATTGTCTAGATCTTGTTTGCTTTCATTCATTCTACTTCCATACAACTTTCCTCTAATTGACTTCCTCCTAATTTATTCCAGGTTAATGTCTCTTCCGAGTCTACCATTCCTGATCATTGCCGAGCGTTTTCATTAAGTGACGTGGAAAACAGTGTGTTCCAACTGCCATGCAATCACGAACACAGTGAATCCTGCGGTAGATGCCTTAAACTTACTCAGGTGAGTCATATCTTAAGGTTAACGAAATTCATTTTCATTAATTTCTTCGATTTCGATTTACACCTTCTGTACTATTATAAAGAGGGAGACGAGTGCGAGAGATAGCTTATTACATTAGTGTTTATCACAGAGTATTTTCCTATTTCTTAAGGTGCTGCACGAGATTCAAAAACAGGTGGAAAAGACACAATTCTTGTGCGAAGACGACAAAGATGAAACCCTTTTCCTGGTCCAGAAAGCTAAACAAGCCATTTCAGAATGGAAAGCACACCAACTTTGAAGTGTTCATCAAGACGTTTCTCGGCTGGACGTTCTACAATCTTTGAATTCATCACGTGTCCTGATTGTTCAAGATTTCGCTATGACGTTTCTACCATCACGGTACAGAGAAGCTCAAAGCGATTTCTTTGGAAAACGAGGTATTTCGTGGCATATTTCAGTGTGCCAAAGAAAAGTCGCTGAACGCCTCGAGGCACAGACATTCATCCATATACTGGAATCTGGCCTTCAGGATAGTGAGACAGTAGTTTTGATCATGGAGCATGTGCTTCGTTCATTGAAGGAGCAGCACCCAGAGATAACTGCGGCATATTTCCGTAGGACAATGCTGGGTGTTATTACTCTTCATGTACCATTCTTTCCGCTAGGGTCCTGTCAACGCGCACTGGAATGCAAGTGAAGCAAATCGATTTTAGCGATCCCCAAGGAGGGAAAGGTTCCTGTGATCGGAAGGCTGCCCAAGTCAAGGCTCATATTAAAAGTTATGTCAATGAAGGTAACTCTGTTACCACTCCGAGAGAGCTGAAAACGGCCATTGAGTCACGTGGGGGTATCCCAGGGGTGCGCGTCGCAGTCGTGGAGACAAGCAATGGCAATACGAAAACCTACAAGTTGGAGAGTATCAACACCTTAAACAATTTTACTTTCAGCGACCTGGGATTTTTTTCAGAGCCTATAACATCGGTCCTGGGAAATTTTTCGACTGGAAAACATTTGAAGCTGGTTAGTACAATTATAATGTAAGGAGGAGATTTTAAATGGCGCAAACCCAAACGAGATCCACCCCAAAAAATGCATTTGTCTTTTTTGAAAACCATAATGCGAATTATGATATTCATCCGCATTATTATTATTATTTTCTTTTGCAAAAAACAAATAATAATAATGCGAATGTGAGCTGAGCTGAGTAGTATGTGAATGAGTGATACCTTGATGTTCACTTTTGTTTGGCATTTCCTCCAAAATATCATATTTTGCTATGCTCACGTTACGCCATTACTTTTGACACACTGTTACAGCAACAGACAGCAGTATCTCATATGCATCCGTAAGTACCTGAAATGAAATGCTCACAGGGTATGTTTTAGAAAGAGATTTCCTTGAAAAAGTACGCTCACTTTGATTTAAAAAAACTGTTGGCGGTGAATTTCCTTAACTGTATCACTGCTCCGTTTTGCAGTGCCAGAGGAAAGTGAATTTTCATGGCTTGAAAACGTCTCCTTTGGCGATGGTGATTTTTCGGCCGTATTTCAAAGAAGGGCACAAAGCAAGATAACGGCTGATGTGTCAGAAACGAAACAAACTAACAGGCTGGAAAAGAAGGAAGACCGCTCAGATTTTAGTGACAGCTCATTCCAGTGCTCAGATTCCAGTGACAGCAACAATCAAGCTTCTGCCAAAATATTTTCTTGCCCGGAGGAGGGCTGTACAAAGTCTTTCGTGCGATATTCCGCACTCGAAAGACACTGTGAGTACGGTGTGCATATCAGGTCTCTGGAAAAAGTCACCCTTCAAGACAGAGCTAAGTTAAGTTATGCGCAGCATTTAGAAGAAGGCCAAACTAAGGAGCTCTCCAGTGTTAGCCTGAGCGGTGACCCTCATTCCCCCTTGTTGAATATGGGCTGGGCGTTAAAGTCGAAACCTAAAACTGCAAGATTCAGTGAAAAGCAGAAGTCCTTTCTTGAGAGTAAGTTTTTAGAAGGAGAGAAATCAAGTAAGAAGACCACAGGTGAAGAAGTGGCGAAGAAGATGCGCAAAGCTCGAGACGCTAACAATCAGCGATTGTTTTCAATTGATGAGTTCCTTACACCGTCGCAAATTTCTTCTTACTTCTCTCGCTTTGCGGCAAAAAGAAAGCAGCTCAGTGAGTCAGAATATCAGGCACATGAAAACGAAGATATGCTAGTTGAGGTAAGAAATGATCTTATGAAGTCTTTAGAGGACGAGTCCCGCGGGCATCCACTAGTCCACGGAGATCTTCAGCTGTGCCAAATGACGAAAGAAGAATTATCATCGCTGAAAATGACAACGCTTAAAGCCATCTGCAAAGAGTTCGATGTGCACATCTCAGGACGTCGAAAGGAACCCTTCGTAAACGGTGTTGTTTCTATTGTCGAGAGCTGCAGCTGCAAAGCTGCAGCAGACAGTGTAGCTTAAAGAGCATGTGCTAGCTCTCTAACACAGGTTCTTTTACACGTAGCATAACAATGAAATTTCGTTGATAAGAACAAAGCCGATTTTTTGTTTGTCTGTCTGTTTTTTTTTTCTGTTGTTTTTATTTTTATATTGCTATTAATTATATTACTCAGGCCCGGCCAGGGGAGGGGGGGGGGGGTAGTGGGATACCAGTATACACGGTTTTTTCCCCAAAGGATACCAAAATACCTTAAAATTGTAAAACGTGTAATACTTAATACCTGAAATTATCTTGAAGCATTTAATTCATGTCTGTATACCGAATACCTAAAATTCAGGAAGAACCAGATACTTTATACTCGAATTGTAACACAAAAATACCATATACCTGAATTACAATGGCTCTAGATACCGTATACCCAAAACCCCTGGCCGGGCCTGATTACTTAGGAGCTGGAAGAAATTGTACTTGAAAGTAGGATATACCTGTCATAATGAAGCACTGACATGTCTTGAAATGAAAGCACATAGACATGCCAGCTGTATAAAATTGAAAATAAGAATGGACAATAGCTATTCCTTCATTAATCTTTTATACAATGTATTACTTTGATTGACGAATTGTGTTTTCGGTGTCATTTATAAGATTTGTGCGGCGAAAAAATGGTATGAGCTTGCGAACAAATTTTTCTTCCATCAGGGAATGTTCGTGCTAGTGTGCATGGACCAGGAGGAAGGTATCGAGTCGAAAACTGAACAAAAGTCTGATCAAATTAATGTAAATTACATGTGCAATCAACAACTTACGTCTAAGGACACATTGTTGAACAAAACATAAAGTAAGAAGACTTCTGGTAAACACCGCTAACCTTTAATCTCCCAAGGCATAAGGAGCATAAGGTTATTTTCGCTTCCACCTTGAAGACAGTTGTTTTCTTCCAGCTTTGCTCCGTAAATTGGGGAAAAATCATTGGCTTATTGAAATCTACTCTAGATAATGCATTTTTTCATCGTTTGGAACGAGTGGTGAAGTCTGATTGAGGAGTACAGCAAAGCGAGTCGAAAAGTGAAGAAATGGACCAAACCGTAAAGTAAGCTTCAGTTCGACTCAGTTTGTTTCAAAATTGATGGTCATAAACGATTGTTTTCATCAGAGGTTTAATCGACAGACAACATTCTTTTAATCTGACAACTGTTTCGGTCTTCTTCTGGTTTTTCTAGCGAACTGAGGGACTGTCAGTTTTAGCAAAATTTAAGAAGCTTGATTTTCATATTGTTTTTGCTGATTGCCCTGACAACCAAATAAGCCCGCCCCGCAGAAAGTTTTACAAATTTGGTAGCTACAGTGACTGTTGTAAACTATTCATGTAGTTATAGTTCTAGAACTGATGTACTTTTGGAGGAAGTGAGAGAAACGTACTGCTAGTTTCACTCACAAATTTAAATGGCGGAGACAACGTGTAATTAAGTTACCGTTTTATTATATGCAGAATAAACATAATAACAAGCGATATACATGGAGGAAAACTAGAGTAGTAGTTTAACATTTGGTATAAGTCTCAAGTTGTGGTGTTTTATTGCACTTCAGAAATAGTGTTTTGAATTTTGTAGTTTTCACAACAGTTTTCTAGTTCAAAGTTGGGTTCTCAGGCATCAAAAAACATTCGGTGTTCCCATGGCAACAGTTAAGTTTTGACCTCAATAATGGTCATTTTTGAACATCCCCCATGAAGGTCTACTTTCATGTAAATTTGAGTGGGGGGTCAAACTTTTTCATTTCCCACTTTGTTTGATTCTTACAGAGAATTGTTCTTAAACGCTCTTCTATCTTCTACTTTCATCAGGAGAAGAACTACAGCCAAACTACTGCCTTGTTTGACGTCCTTTTTTGATGAGCAAGTCGCACAGCAATAGATCTTGTTAACGTTTCTAAATTATTCTACCTGTTTCGTGCTATCACACAGACGTCATCAGGGATTCTAGCAAGATTGGTAAAGGTACTAGTGTTATAGGAAATGTTGACAGTTTAAGTCCAGTACAGTATAAATCAAAACACCAACTAACAAATAAGCGCAGAACATAACGTAAGTACCTTTTGAGGTTTTACTGTAAATATGTATATACCCATATTTTATACCCATATTTGTTACAGTTACTTTTGTTAGGCTAGTCCTAATTTTCAATTTCAGATTTGTAACTCATATTATTTTTTGAGGGCTACTTGTTTATTAGCGTAAGCTGTTATGCATGTGTGTACCATCTTTAAATAAAGATTATTATTATTATTATTATTATTATTATTATTATTATTATTATTAAACGTTCTCAAGGCTATTGCGGCCCTGGGTCAAGACCGCAATGGAACGCAATATAGTTTGTATTGACCTGTACCTTATTATATCTACATTTGGTATATACCACACAAGTGAATAGTACTTTTCGCGCGTTCTGATTGGTTAACTCGGAGGTGAATTGCAAGTACTATTCACCTCCGAGTAGCCGGCGCGCGAGATTTCACAATTTCCGACTGCTTGTCGATATATTGTCGCATATAAAGTAATGTTTTGTTCCGCTAATTATTCGGCTTGTGAGGTATATACTAAAACAATTATTCACCTCAAAGTCGGTGAAAGTGGTGGATATTTACCTCGCCACTTAGCGGCTCGATAAACATCCACCACTATATATTCAACTCCACCTCGGTGAATAATTGTTCACTTTTGTTATAATTTCTCTCAAATTTAAAGAAACATGAAACAAAATCACAGCTCAAGGTCAATTAGACACGATTCTTATTTGACGGATAATTATTACCCAGGATCACTGCTCAAGGTGATTACCAAAACCACGTTTTACGACAGTCGCTCGCGTCTGAGAGTGTAGGGAAAAAAAAGAAAGAAAAAACGAAGAAACAATGAAGAAATCGTAGACATCGTTATTGATGGCGAAGTCTGAGGAAAGATTTCCGATGTTAATCCCGTTTCTCTGATTATTCATGAAGAGTGCCTTTGTACATGTTCAGTGGTGCAAACAACTGCTGTCTGTGTGAAATCAAAACGTAAAACATTCTCAAAAATGGATACTTCTAGCTATGAGTCTTCTGTTTCTATCTACCCTAATAAGTGGTCACAACATTAGAGTTTGGGTTCTCGAATCTTCAAACCCTGATGCCGAAGACAATGTTTCAGAAGCCACTAGCTCACCAGCGCTTCCTAATAAAGTCCTTGCAACTTATAACATGATCTAATTTATACATATACTTTAGAAATTTATTTACACGGAGGTCTCCGTGAATCTCCACATGTAGCACACTTAAGCCGGCGGCCCCGTCCACACGTATCCAGATATTTTTGACAACGGAGATTTTTTTCCTCCGTTTTCGAGAAAAATTGCGTCCACAGGTAACGTTTTGGAATCGTTTTTACCCGTCCACATAGCCTGCGAGCAAGCTCTCTATTGGTGTCTTATGCGAGATTAATTCCGGGCATGACTCGCGCGAGAGGTAGTTTTTGACGGAATAACATGCAGTTTGTAACGAAGGGTTCTTGGGGGGGAGGGGGGGGCTCATTTTAAATCAAGTAGGGTGATCCGGGGGCATGCTCCTCTGAAATGGCTTGAAATGCAGTTAAGACGAAATCCGCCAGAAAATCGAGCAATTTCAGGTTTTAGTGGACAAAAATCTGGTACCAGAATAATTTTAAGTATTTTACAGTCATTTTTACATTTTCTTAAAGCTAAATACATAGGTATTTGCCTGAAATAACACCGAAACAATTTCCCATGGAAACGAGAGAAAACAAATTTCAAAGTTTAGACAACTTGTGCAATCACAGGCAAAATTTCATCATTAGTTTTATTTCACCAGTACTTTCAGGTGTGTCATACATTACTTCAACATTCGTTTTCGACGTTTGGTGTTGCTAGAAATGATTTTTTTTTGAGAAGATATTTAAAACAGTCGTACAGAAGTTTGCAATACGATGGAAATAATCTTGGTACAAGGTTTTTGTCCACTTGTTACTCGAACTTCTGGTGGATTCCGTCTTAAAACTACCATGGTGTGGTGAAACTTATATACTTTCAGCAACAGACCAGAGGTGTTTTAAAACAAGAGTAATTCGTTTTCGGTAAAAGGTTAAATAGAAAAGTAACTTCCATGTTTTTAGTATTACTTGCTTTTTACGTGAAGGACGCAGTCTAGCTTCCACAACTTACTCGAAGATTTCACTTTTCACCCAAATTTCGCATAGCACCTCACGACAGCGAAGACCATTTTCCCGCCAAATTTTCCCAAAAAAGACATCTTCTGCGTAATCCAAGTAAATTGTACACTTATTAATACGCCGTAAAGAGTTTGTTTCAGACTGACACTCGCTGTTAAAATGTTACAGGTCTTCATAGTGCCCGGGAAGAAGCTACCTTTATAAGCATTTGCATTGCATTTCAGGAAGTTAAATTTACTTGCACTCACTCTATGTCGTTTCATGGTTTATTAGAAATATTTATATATCGAGGCAAGTGCTATTGCAATTTATTTTCGACCCTTAACGCGAGATTCGCTTAGAATATGCTATCAAAAGCTATACAAACAGAAAATAGACGTCATGTGTTGGAGCAAATTAGGCCACAATGGGAGCGGGTTTAATGAATTCAACTCACAATACGGCAATAAACCTAAAATGATTAGATCTAAACAAACACGGGCTCACAAAAAGCCGCCTTGCAGTTACTAGTGACAAAGAAAGATGAATGTTGCGTAAGGAGTGATAAACCTGGGCTGGTTACAGGGGAGTCGGCAGGACGAAAGGTATTGTTCCAACCGGCTGGAACGGAACTAATGGACCACCTCCCCCCGGGGGGGGGGGGGGGCACTTCCTAGTAATAGGCTAATGGGGATGGGCCGCTGGATGGGGTCGCTGGATGACTATAATGGGGTTGCATTTTCAATAGAGTTACTAGAATGGGGTCCCACATTTTTGGAATTTTGGGGGTAAATGTACCAGAATGTTTGTACTGTAGGTGAAAAGTAAGGTGTCCTACATTCAGTTTAGCAAATGTGTCAATTCATTTTAGGATGACCGTACTTAAAAGGCTTTACAAGGTAGATGCATAAACAGAAACGGTGACTAAGATGGGATCACGAAAATTTACATTTACCCAAAAGTGAGTAAGATGGGGCCCATATTTGGCCACAGAATAGACTATAATGGGGTAGGGGTTCGGAGAAGCCAGCGGCACATACCCAGCAAACCCCCCGGGCCAACCTCCTACGGTAGTCCATTTATTGTTTTGAGCGTTCCACGATAGCTCGAAAAATTATCGCGATAAAGGTGAATCAACTTTGATGTGCGTGCATCGTGCATCCTGTCGGTAAACGTAACTTAACTGTCCTAGCAAGGTACGAGTCTATCTCACCGGCTCCTATATTGTCTTGCAGAGTTGACAAAAGTGAATAAACTGAACGAGGCAGTCGCGATCGCGAAGTGAGATACAGACTGTATCTGTGTGCTTTTTAAGCGTTCCGCTGTATACGGTTTTCAACTCGCCTGCCACTAAAAGATATATACCAGATATTTCCAGAACCGAAGCCCTGACAATAAAGGGTCTTTCAACTGATAGGTCGCATGCCAGATTCCCGCCTTTTTCTCTAGAATGTTTCCTTGCAAACGTTCGGTTAAGGGTTTAGGTGAGGATTAGGGTTTGGGTCACTGTTTGGTTGAGGGTCTCTTTTATCTGCTTTTATTATCGGCTTATTAAAGTGCCTATGAAATGAGATTTTTTCTTGCCTCTATGGACGGTTTGAACTTCTGTGAACTTAAATTAAAGGGTTTTAAGTGTTGGATATGATGCGAAACCGTATTTTTTTGGCTCCGAAGTTGTGTTGGTCCCGATAAAAAGTGGTTCCAATTTGACGCGCGGCCAAAACGATCATATTTCACTCCTGTGAAGTAGGAACGTTGACTCACTGCTACGCGCGTTATGGCGGAAAAGAGGAAAAGGAAAAGTGGAGGAAGATATTGCGCTGCTTATTTTCCCAATCTAACCAGCTGCAAGAACAATGATTATACAGAAGGTACAACCAGGCATAAATTTCCAACGGAGGAAATTTGAATATGAGGTGCTTCTGCCTCATTATGGAACAATCTTGAACTTTCCGAACGCTAGTCTTTTTCACCAAGATATTTTATATCCCGAAGATCGGAGCACCAGGAGCCTCACATTCTTAATCGTATTATCGTAGCGAAGATTACAGGAAGAAAATATTTTTTCGTCAATTGTTCCTTTCAGTCGTTAAGTCAGAAAAGATATCTCTGTCACACTTGGGTAGGTCTCATACCAAGGTGAGTTACCTTGGGTCGCTGAACCTGACCTAAGCTCAGATATTCAAACTGTTGAACTTTCTCTTGACTTCAGATACTCATTTCACTGAAGCTGAAACAAATTTCGTTTCGCTGTCTATGAAACTACTGTTCGTTTCCTCGCTATTACCAGCAGCAATCACCCTATTTGCCGAACAAGGCTCACAACACTTTGAGAACGAATAAGGTAACGTTTTACAGGTATCATCTAAACACCCTGTTGGCACAAAACAAAAACACTCACCTTGAAACGAAAATGGAATTTTACTCCGGCGTAACGGGGACGAGGTTTCTTTGTTTAAGTTCGCTAACAAGTCGCTCAAACTTTATCTCTTGATGCGTATTTACATAATGAGTGGCATGTTCAAAGACGCAATGAACTGGGCATGCATCGATACACCAGCCGAGCATGTCTAAACATAGGCACAGAGAATCTAAAACAACAATGGAGTTAGGAATATTCTCGTGTCTTGTTGTCGGTCGATAAACTTTCCATAAAGCGTTGTGCTACATGTTCTTCTGATTACGCGGTAAATTACTTAAACGTGCTTCAGTGTTACCCAGGCCCGGTTGTTCTGGCGATATTTATTGCCTTTCCAAGCTTAAACTTTTCATCCTTTCTTGAAAGTATTCGTGAAGTGAAGCGTTTAATTAGGGCGTTCGAGGCCTTCCTCACGAATTCAAAGTAAGATATCCACTCTCTTGTTTCTTTACTCCGCCGTAAGGCAACGAATCAAGGAATGATAATGGTAATGAAATGTCTGTTTATATAAGACGTATCTCACAGCTAATTTTTTTTTTGACTCAGCTCAGTTTTACACGACATATAAGTTAAGTTTACATGGGCAACTAAATACAGTGCAACTAGGGAATAATAGAAATTGAAACAACAAAAACGAGAGCGAGTTGGGATCATCCAAATAGTAAAGGCTAATCTAGTGGATGACCTCTCTAATGGAATAATTAAGAGTATAAATATATATATATATGTGTGTGTATTTAAAAAAAAAAGTATTTCTTCATGCGCTAAGACAGGCAAGGGCTGGAATAACAATTAAGGATAGAATTCTTAAGGTTTTTACGAAATATTCTAAGAGAACTTGAATTAGTTATACTTGTGGGCAAGGAGTTCCAAAGTCAAGGACCGGTCACAGTCCCAGCGGTTTACAATTGTTGCGTGTGGTGAGCGTCCGTGACGTCATTGGTAATCCGTCCACGCACCACTGCAACGGCCATCTTGGTAAGATGTTCTCAATGGTCACGTTTGTTTAGAAATGTTTCAACTTTTTCTATAAAAGATACTTCGATAAGTCAGTTCGGAGGTTTCTCTTACCATATGTTGAATTCTAAACCGTTCTATCAACGTTTCCTTTCCCAAACATCCAGCAGAAATAAGCATTAATGAATCGTATTTATTCATGTGCATTAAAAAGGCTGTTGTAGTTTTCATCTTGTTAAATCCCTGGGTGGCATGGCTATTGCTTTTTCACGCGAGAGAGCCCAGTCACGTTCATGTTTCTGTTTCAATTTTTCCTGCATAAGATGCTTTGATGAGTCACGTCAGAGGCTTGCCCGACCATATGTTGAATTCTAAACCGTTCTATAAACGTTTCCTTTCTCAAACAGCCTTGAACAGTGAACAGAAATTTCATCCATCGATGGATCTGTATTAATTTGTATAGACTATTGTCACCTCAATCACTGAGTGGACATGGCTATCGCTTTTCACGCGAGAAATCCCAGTACTCACTGGGGTTTAATACCTTGCTTTTTATCATCATCATCATCATCATTGTTTATTTATTTATTTATAATTTTTAGGGAGGGGGGAGGAAGGGGTTCCGTTAGCTCAACAAATGTCAGTAGAATTACAGACCCATGAGCCACCAAACGAAAATGAAATACACGCTGTGCAACAGGAGATGCGCCAAGAAAAACTTGATGAGGTGACGGGCTCGATTTCTGGAAAACACTTTGAGAGCTGTGCAACGTGATCCTTGCCATTCAGAAAGGTGCTTCTAGTTGGCTTACTGTTTTGCCAATTAGAGATATGTATTTTGATTTTAATAAACAAGAGTGAGTTTCGAGACGCTGTGAAACTCAGGTACGACTGAGAAGTTCCTGATGCGCCCACTGGTTGTGTTTGCGGGGACATCTTCAATGTGGATCACGCCATGATATGCAAGCGGGGCCGATCAGGAGCCCACGCCATAATGAACTGAGGGATCTGCATGGAGGCGGAACTGCTTCGAATGGTTGGCAATGATGTTGAAATCGCACCAGTTTTGCAAAGCATCAGAGGAGAAGAGTTGCATAGGGGAGCCATCACCGCCCTTGCTGCGTGGCTGGATATAGCTGCTAGGGGATTCTGGGAGAGGCAGAGGTCGGCTTTTTTTGAAGTCAGAGTTTGCCACCCAAATGCAAACTCCCATAGAGATATGTATCCAGATCAGATATCCAGGTAACATGAAACATAGAAGAAGCGCCAGTACGCTAGCCGAGTGCTAGAAGTAGAGCAAGCTACCCTCACAACATTAGTTTCCAGTACGACAGGTGGAATGGCGGTGGAATGTAAACGATACCATAGCAGACATATTGAGCTAGTAGCTACAAAGAAGAGCAAAAGCGATGCGCCTACCATGTCATGGATCAGGGCAAGAATGTCCTTTGCACTGCTGAGATCAACATTACTTTGCTTAAGTAGTTCCCGAGCTTCTAGGCGAGTTCATCAGAATTGTCAGACATTCACTTAGATATTGAAAGAGCCAAGAAGTGTTTGTATTATTATTATTATTATTATTATTATTATTATTATTATTATCATTATTGTTGTTGTTGTTGTTGTTGTTGTCCATGTCTTTCAGCTTGATCTTTTTGATGGCACTGATTATGTGCTCGAGGACAAGCTACAACGTGTAGCCTCAGGCCTGGAGTACTTTTCTTAGTAGTCTTGCTGTTCCTGGTTAATTAAGCCAATCCCGATTGTGCTCAGGGGCACCCAACGACAAGTTCCGGTAGATATCTGTTCGGTGGAGGGTAATTCGCCTTGGGATTTCGGCGATGATTAAAGAGTGAACTCGGATTTTCGTTACTAAAACGTGACCTAAAAGATTCGCAGTGGGGAAATCATAGCCCCTGAGATTTTCGGAAAGGTCATAATTGCTGTTTTTGGCAGTCAAAAACGTCAGCTAACATTTTCGGAAAGAAAATAGTTCCCTAGAAACCTCGTGGAAAGTTCATTTCAGCTTGCATTTTCTCTGCAGGAAGATTTTGTTCCCTAACATTTTCGGGCAATTAAACTTTTACTAAGCTAGGGAATCCGAACAGATGAACTTCTTCAAGCTTATGGAAACATCACTTTAAACAGACTTCAAACACCATAAGGTAGTTAAAAATGCCTTTCCACAGCTTTTGGTTGATTTGGCTCGTTGGGTGCCCCTGTGTGCTCGGCTACTTTTGGGCTACTTTTGGCTTTTGGAGCAACTTTTTACAGTTTTAACAGCTTCGAGCATGTTTTGCCTTTCTGAGCAACTTTTCAGCAAATAAAAGTCACATCAAGCACCAAATTATTATGAATAGTGAATAATTTAATAGAAAACAATCTTTTATGCGAATTTTAATATTAAATGTTTATCAACGTTTTGAACAAAATACCTGTCACCTAGCTCATAATGTTTTACAGGACTATTACGATCCTTGCATGTCAGAAGAGAATGATTCGATGGTGTTCTTGTCTAGACAGACAGACAGACAAGCACTTTATTACGACTCCTCTTTGCGGGGCTATTCTGCTGTAATGTACAATAAAATAGAGAAGAAAAGAATATATACGATAATAAAATCACATGGAAACGAAAATATTTATATATGTAACGAATTAAAATGTTACATGTATACAATAATATGCAAGAATAAAATTACATAGAAGCGAATTTCTGCATTTGCATGTATAGCGAATTAAAATGTTGCATGGGTAATACGGTCAAAAACAAAATGTTATTCAGGTTATTTAAGAAGCGAGTTCAACAAAGTGGGCAGCGGCTTTCCTTTTTCTAATAACCAGCCTCTGCAGAAATAGGTTTTTAGTCTTCTGACCAATGCATTTGGCTCACAGCAAAAGTCTGTCCTTGAAGATTATACCTTACCGTTCAACTGTGATTTTGCTGCAAATAATATTCTGCTCATGCGTAGTTGTGTCCATGCGTCTAAGCTCTTCAAATTCAGTGAAAAATGGCAGATCGTTTCACGCCTCCTGACAATAATTATGAACAACAAGCTCGGTAATCGAATAATAAAACTATCATTGAACTCGGCTCGTGATTTGCCACTGATCTACTACCCTGGCTCCAGAGGCTCGTTGAAAAAAATTAATTTCCCTGAAAAACCGCGTAAATTCCCTCCTTCAAACGAAAAAAATAACCCTTGGCACCCAGGGTACTGATCTGCTCGCCACTGACAAATCACGATATTATGTTCAACCCTGTCCAATGATTGTTTATTATTGAGAAGGACGAAAAAAGCTTTTAATTAACGTTTGTGTAAAAATATCAAGACTTTAGGTAGCAACTTTTGAAATTTTGTCTCTGTTACGGATTCTGGGTCGATTAAGAGCCATTTAGGTGGTTTTTGGTCCCTCTTCTTTTTCCTTTATATCGACGGACCAAAAACAACCTAAATGGCTCTTAATCGACCCAGAATTCATACCAGAGACAAAGAAACACAAGGCTGAAGCAAGGTAAGATATTTTTTATTTGAAATCGTAAATATTTTTTTGAATTTTGAGAAAAACCGTTTTCCCCATACAAATCCTTATATTTCGTCTCTTGCGTAAGTACAGATACTCATATATCGAGCTTGGGCTACCTGTGGTGCCAGAGGTTTTATTTTTCTTAGCGAGAAGCGGTTAACCCGCGAAACGCAAAGCCTCGTTGACGCTGCTTCGCCGCGTAATTTTCCTCCTTCATATTGAAATATAATAATAAAAAAAACCCTCTGGCACCCAGGGTACAACCTCAATCGTAGCTAACTTGTCTGTCTCGCGCAGACACCGTCGAAAAAACTGAACCTTCCAGATTCAGAAATTAACAAATTTAAACACTTTTTAAAGATGCTATAATTTTAACCGAGGTTTTGGAAACGCAGCTCACGAATTTCGCTATTTACACGAGACAGAAGCCAGCGGCCTTAGGCATCACAGCGGCGACACGTCATGTCAAATTATGAAAACAAACAAACACTGCAGAAAACCGGTTTGCCGAGATGTGCATAGAAGTGCGGTTCTCAACTGCCGTGACCAGAGGTTCTTATTTTTCGCGTCTCCGTTCGCTTTTCGTTTAGCGGGTTAACCGCCAGTCTCACTAGGAAAAATAAAACTTCTGGCACCCAGGGTATTTATTGAACAGACGAGTGATAGAAAGTTTACTTTTAGATTTCTGGCTTTTATCAAACTTCCAACAAGCTCTCGTCACGCAACGATCTTCTGTTTACTGAAAAGAGGAAGGACTTATTCGTCAAGCTGTTAGGGATCTATTCAAGTCTTGCGAGGTAGGCAGGGGGGTCATGTGGGAATCAATTATCGTTTGAAACCCTAAGAATTGCTACAGAAGAAAATTTTCTGCAAAAACGTTTTAACAATTAAACAAAGAGTTTTCATATTTGACCTTAAATTACATATAATTCCATCGCCCAACTCCACGCAGCTTTCTTCTGTGCTGAGAATGTTGTCTGACGTCATGGATGGCTGCATTGGAGAGAATTCCCCCCACTCCCCTACGCCCTCACCCCCATTAATAACGTCGCTAACTCTCACACCGTATCAAATTGCGCCCACTGCATTGTACCTTTGCTCACAGGCTGGTATCGTCGTTGAGTTGTTGTTCCAGCCCAGGGCCGCCATAAGGTAAGCAGGATGTTTCGTACAATCTACACGCTTGGTAATTAAGATTGTTGCTCTTAAAACGTGCTTATGGAGTAGCTTGGAATTGAGAGAACAGCAAGGATTTGGTTTCGTTTTCTTTCGTTCTTTTACAGTTCGATCCATTAATTAGTTTGCAGTCGTTTTAGAAATCAGCAAGGCCACAGAAGACTGATAAGAGTGAAAAGTAGACAAGATTTGCTTTCTATTAAACGTTTCTAAATTCGGGCGGAATTCCCAGTCGCCACTCGTTCAACAAATCGCAATCGTTTTAGTCGACATTGTCGACTTTTTTCATCACTGAGATCTAAGGTGGAAAGAATACATACATAAATACCTACCTACCTACCTACAGACATACAGTACACGTTAAAAAACACTGGTGAACTAATACAAAAATTAGACAAAAATAGAATAAATGACTAGAAATTAACATGCCTGTATAGAAAACCGTGCATGTGCAAAGCAACATGAACAGAAGAAAACCTCGGAGGGATAATAACAAAATCATTAAATTTCGTTTTAATTTCTTTGACGGAATTCTGTTTTACGTTATTGCTAACCGCGTTTCCTTTTTCCTAAAAACACTGGTACAAACGCAGGACAACAGGCCTCGAAAATTCTGCGTTCAAAACAATGGACTGCAATGATGATTTCACAGGGCGTAACCATTTGATTGTGCTACTAAATTCCAGCCAAGAAGCCAGTTACGAGTTTAATAAAGCAGTCTTGACAGATTGATGTCAAGCTGTGCGTTACTTTTTGTACTTTTTTATTGATCAAGACCAAAATATAATATCTTTTAAATGCCAGTAAATAGAAGCAACTTGTAGGTGATAGCGAAATTTTTGCCTGTTACTTTTGGACTTTTTAAGGGTCTTTTAAGCTTGGTACTTGCGCGCCAACGCGACAGGCGTTTCCTTTTAAGATAAAGACGCCTTTGTGGCTTTTCCGGTCTTGCCAGACACGTGTCTAAATCAGAAGTCATTACCACGAAAGCATCTTAATTTTTACTTTCTATAATTAATTTAAAAATACTCTAAATATAATTCCACCCACCCGCTTTTTGTCCAGTGCAATATGTATCGCTTCAAGCTGTTGGACGTTTGTCAACTGAAGATCGGCGCGTGTAGTTTGGATTGCAGGTCTGTTTACATTCACGCCTTATTTTCGAGTCCGTCCGCTTTTTTTAGCAGCAGCCGCTTTCGAAAATTTCCTGAACCGTATGCTATTATTTTGTTTCGAGCGGTCCTGGATAAATTTATCGCATGCTTTGATTCAAGTGTACGAAATGAGCTTGGTAAGCATACAGCCATTGAGAAGTATCCAGCTGCAGAATCGACCTGCCCGTAGAGAAAGAAGATATTCGTTGAATATTAACATTGGAACAAGATGTGTGCCGTCATGGTCTTATAAAATAATACGATATGAAAATAGCACCGCGTGAATGTTTTGATCCATCACTGCAAAATTCACTTAACGCATAGAGCATTTCTTGTAATCCTCTATAATTAAATCCTGACAAAAGGGTAGGACAGTGAAACTCGCTTAACCTGGGATCAGGCCTTCTTTTTTTCAAATCAAATCAAATCAAATCAAATCAAACCAATTTACTTAAGCTGATAACTTAGGGAGTGGTTGCTCAATCTCTGGAGCCGGGGAATCATGTATTAAGCGTCCTAGCATTCCGGATCGAATTGGAATTTAGAAGTGTTGGTTTATGAGAAAAGGGGAAAACCGGAGTACCCGGAGAAAAACCACTCGGAGCAGAGAAGAGAATCAACAACAAACTCAACCCACATATGACGTCGAGTTCGGGAATCGAACACGGGGCACATTGGTGGAAGGCGACTGCTCTCACCTCTACGCCAACCCTGCTCCTGCTCCTTTAATTGTTATTTTTTTTCCTTTATCTGAACGCTCACGAAGGTCGGCAGCGGCGAAAGAGAGAAAGAAAACGAACTGTGCATTTACTACATGCGTTGCTTGCCTATCAACAGCGATAAATGTGAGCCAATCAGAATTCGTCGGAAGTCCATGCGACTTGTTGGAACTGAGGCAATATATAAAATGTGTACTTTTCCAGGCAAATAGCAAGGATGCGAAATCATCACAAATTACTCGCTGCTATTTTGGGTGTAGACAAAACCTGGGACAGAGTGTCGTTGTGTATTCGGGTCTCTATAAAGTTGTAAGTGGTAACCGGTGAAACGATGGCACAAAACTAAAAATAAAAAGGAAAAAGAAAACTTAAAACACAACCGGCGATTGAAAAAGAAGATTTGCAGCGGCTAAAATCCTCGCAGGTTCTGACCTTGAGCAGCCCACTATCTCTTCTTCTTCTAAGATGTTTACTAAAACTTGAGTATTTTGACTTTGTCTATATTTATATATTTTGACTTTGTCTATATTTCATTGAGCATTTTGACTTTGTTTGGCCGTCTTCATTTTCACTAAATTTGAAGAAGCGAAGTTTTCCTTAGCAAGCGTTCTTGCTGAACTGTCGCTCAAAAGATTGTGGCGTGTTTTTAACAAGCCAATAGGATCCTTAGTCGTGCATTATGAGAACTTTGTTTTAACGCCAAAGTTGTTGTCGCAATGTTATAAAAGAATTGTTTCCCTCGTGCTCTTCAAACTTCCCGCGTGCATCCATAACTCGATATACGCACGCTAAGCATGAAACAATTCTTAAACAACGAGCGAAGAACGAGGGAAGAAGATCCCCCCTAGGGGCCCTTTCCCGCTAAATTTTCTTCGCTCGTTCCCGCTGACTCGCCCAAAATATCTGAGAGCCTGAGAGCATAGTTAGTAGAGGACACTCTACTAAGACACACACACACACACACACACACACACACTAAAATACTTTTGCAATGCCAAAAAAAAATACTTTTGCAATGCCAATTTAAGAGTGAAAACATTTCTATGTGGCATGGCCTTTTCCTCAAAAATGCCTATTGTACTTTTGCAGAGACAAATCCAGAAAATCGATCGCTAAGACAATGTCAACACCAATTATTAAAAGATGATTGCGATGAGAAATAAAAAGGTCAGAAAAATCAATATTACAGCAACAGCCTCATTTACCATGCAGCCTTCCAGATCTTGCTGTTGTCTATGAGAGGTGCAACGGCAAATAAGATACACCGCATGGAATGTAGGGTCGCTTTAACTTAACCACACTCTTTTACCTCGATGCACGCACGTCGCGTCTTTGGCGTTGAATGGATTTAGCTCTAGTTCGTACCACTCTGACTTGTCTAGGTCTTGCCCTGAACCATAAAAACACATGCCCACTGCTCTTCCGCGTTTACCTGAGGCTGCGTTTTCCATTTCCTAGAATCGGTATACGACCGATTCGATGTCCCTTAGAGCCTCGAGTGAGTACATTAAAACCAAAAAACAACTTTTTGTCTTGTCGGGGGAATGGTTCTAACACGTATATCCGAAGAATATTTATATCGAACTGCTGTGCCACCTGGCGCAACTGTAATTTGAAAGTGACGTCTAAATAATTTAATATTCAAATAAGCTACGACATGTGAAAGTTTTTAAGTGATCGCGAGTTTCACGAGGAAGCTTTAGATTCCCTAACACTTCGTCTCGAAATGTTTCGAGTGCAAACTAGTCCCAGCTCATTACGGAGGATACGAGTATGGTCTATGACCCTGATGTAGGCACAAGGCACCATTTTTTACCTTTTTGCTTAAAATAGTGAAGTGAGAAAAAGACCAAAGAGAGTTCGATATATGAAACACGAAAGCTTCCTTTGCTTGCAAATATTGTAACAACCAGAAAACAAAAACGTCCTGTGCTTGATGATTGTCAGATTGAATCCCGGGTTTCGAAGGGGTGGGGTAGGGACAGGCCTGAATGCGAGCCTCTTCAATCTTCATTTCAATACCCTCTGTGGCCCCTTGGTGTGTGAGCTGTCAGCAAAGGACAAATTCATGCAAACATAATAATAATAATAATAATAATAATAATAATAATAATAATAATAATAATAATAATAATAATAATAATCTTTATTAGGGCTCCAAGAAGGCTTTTCATCCCCAATTCACAAAAATACATCAGTTATTATCTACAATAGGAAAAATACTTATCAATCCTAATTTACAAATGTATAAAATATATTTTAATACTGGTGGAAAAATTGCTTTCGTGACTAAACATCTGTAACACCGCTATAAGGTTCGTGGGCGTATATAGCAAAGATATCAGTGACGTTACCAATTGTTATTAATATGCCAACCAGAGAGCTATTGGCTGGTGAAACAAAGAGTTCTTTTGTTTAATGTTTTGAACATTTAAATAACAAAAACAATGTTTGCAAACAAATACCTTCCCTATTAATTAGAAAAAATGTTAATTACCTGATTGGTGGTTTTGCAACAGCTTTTGAAAAGAAAGATGTTATAACGACAAATAGGAAATATAATGATCACTCGCAGAGATGAATTGGCAGAGTTTTGAATTTAAGATGTCTAAACCGGCGTAAGTCAGATTGCGAGATACCTTGCATTATTATAACTGTGTCTATACAAATACTAAACACATCCTTGATCAAAACTTCCAAGTTACCTGACTTGATGCTCGACCGGTTTAAAGGTAAAGTACATTCTTCTAAAAGTAAATAGTATAATGGCCTACAAACTATAAAAAGAAAAAAGGAAAATGTGATGAAAAACACTGTAATAGCTTTAGTTGGCTACGTATGTTTTGCGAACTGTGGGTAAAAATACTCAGTGGATTCGCAATGAACCACTTCGACGATGTCACGCAAAATAACAATTTTACGTATTTTTCATATAAACAAAAAAGCAACCCAACAGATCAATTCATCGTGCCTTATTTACTATGTATGCGAGGTTTCATAAGAATTCGCGCCAAACTTGTGGAAATATGAGACCCCAAACTTGCCAATTTTTACAAGGCGGTTGCCCCATGGCATACATTTCTTTGTAAAAATTGGCAAGTTTGATGTCTCATATTTTCACAAGGCTGCGACGGATTCTTATGAAACCTCGCATATTTACTAAATTTGGCATGATGAATCGATCTATGGAGGTTGTTTTTTGTTTATATGAAAAATATGAAAAATTCGTATTTTGCGTGACATTGTCGAAGCGGTCATTCATTATAATGAGAGTGGATTTGGGATTAGCTGATGATATTAATTTATAACAGGAATATATTTTTTTTAAAGCTCATTTCTTTGGTTAGAGGTAAAATTCACACCAATGGGCATGAAATTTTATAATTACCGCAAACGCATATACCTTTTTCTTCATGATCTGCGAACGGGGTTAAAGTATAACATTAGGTACCGTGACTGGCAAAATATGGACGGGCTGTATTTTAGAATTAGTTTTTGCGAGTACTGGCTTGTTACTGGCTTGTAGTTAGTAATCCACTGTGCAATCGTCTGTGTATAAGTAAGTAAGCAAGTAAGTAAGACCGACTTTCCGAAGCGCGAAGTAAGACCGGCAGCGTAACGAAACTGTTGGGGGTTTTTGTCGCTTTTTACGATTAAAGTACCATTTTTCATCTGAGAAAGCTATATGTACATTCTACAATACTGAATTGTTAGGATGCTGTTAGATATGAGCATTCCGATTAAAAAATAGCCATTTTCACATCAATATGGCGTCTACGAGCTGCCACGATTGATTGAAACGACTTTGAAGAAACCGCTGACCAAACGTAGGCAAAACGCTCGCTCTACTCTTTTTTATGTGCCCGCTCACGTCTCATGAATGAACCACTTCCACGATGTCCCGAAATATAACATTTATTTCATATTTTTCGAAAAAAGCGAAAAACAACCCTCATAGATCAATTTATCATGTCGAATTTAGTAATTATGCGAGGTTTCATAAGAATCCGTCGCAAACTGGTGAAAATATGAGACCCCAAACTGGCCAACTTTTACGAAGAAATGTATTCCAGGCAACTGCTCCATTGCCATCTTTCTGTAAGTAAGCGATTTTTTTTCTCGTTATTTTTCTCACATAACCAGGCCCAGCTTTCAACAAATGTACGAAAAGAACTTTTTGAAAGAACCTTTCGTAGATTTGGGTGTGCAAAGGTTTTTGACTGGAAAGATAATTGTTACACGTAAACCAAGTTGTTTGTTTGATAATCCGGTACCATGAACCAGGACCTAAATTCAGGACCTAAATTGTGGAACGATTTACCTCTAGAGATTAGGGAATGTGCTTCAGTGGCAACTTTTAAGCAATCCCTTAAAACTTTTTTATTTAAGTTAGCATATAGGTTATGAGATTCCTTTTGTTTTAAGATGTTTTTTATTTATATAGTAGATAACTTAGGCTATATTTAAATTATATTGTATATTGTAGATATTTTATAATTTAGATTTTTTATATTCCATTTTGTAATTAGGTAGCGCTTTGGACAATTATTGGATTTTAGCGCTATATAAATAAAATTATTATTATTATTATTATTATTATTATTATTATTTATGAAGCTTCAATGGATCCGATCGTACTCGGAAATTCTCGAGTAACTTGTTACAGTTAAAAAGCGTAACGTTGTGTTGAGATAATATCATTTATTAATTAAAACAGATTGAAGCTTAATGTCCAATTGTGACCTACCGCAATGACCATAATGGACACAAACAGATAATAACAGTGTGTACAAGAGTTGAGTTTGTTATAACTTCTTGCAAATTGGAAATAAACGTTTTTGTTTTTATAATTGAGTGATCATTTCGATGCTATGTAGTGGCTTTATCTGGAGATTTTAGATGTATAGCCGCAATGATGAACAATTTTACTGTAATTCACATTTTGCCCATTCTTTTCCTTCTCTTGCGTGTGTTCATTACCAGTAACCACGTGTCCTCTCCGTATTTTGTGGCTCCGTTAAGGGAACCCAGGACACTAGCCAAATTTTTGGGGTAGGTGTTTCATTTCCAAGCTTGAAATATCTCGAGTGTCGATTCCGCTGAAATTTGAAAGAGATCTTGGTGGATAGGCGGATCACGATTTACAGTGATATTTTAGGCGGCCAAAGTTAGGACTGGGAAAAGCAATATTTCTGTCCGAGTTTTCTGATTTAGAAGTGCAGTAAAGTAAGGTTTTTTAATACTTAGTGATAAAGGATAGCATACTCTTAAAATCGATACATTCGTAATGAGTCTAGGTGTCCTGTTCGGCCTTAAAGTGCACAACACTCGAATTTCAACAAACCGTTTTTTTTGTTGTTGTTGTTGTTCTTGTAATTCGTAGTACACAGCCTTCTTACAGTGCAACATATCCAGAGGACATTGTCGTACGTAAAAGGAAAATGGTATTTTTGCGTCCAAAAGCTCTACAATTTTCGTCCGCCATTGATTTAACATGTTCCTGCGACCTGGTTATCAAGTTTAATACAAATAAATATCTGAGGTCATTTTCTCTGATGACAGCATCCTATGGCTTATTTTCATTCAACTCAAGGAGGTGAAACGATTAGTTCTGCATTGGTACGCCTACTTTATATAGTACAATTGGTTGGAAGTTGTTGTAAGGTTCAAGACTTCAACAACAGCTCGAATCGAGTGCAGAAATCAATCAAAAGAAGTAGACAATCATAAAAAAAAAATAATAAAATGAGCGCCCACTTCGTTCGTATGCACTGGAAGAAATAATCCCACTTCTTAATCCAAACGCCTTTCGCAATTACGGAGAGTTGGCTTTCATTTTCCTTCAATCTAACTAAGTAATAGCATGGATCAACCCTGAGTTCCTTACCTTCCCTCTTCTCCAGATTCGCAAAGTGCCGATGAAGTGAAAGCTCTGGGTTAGTGAGAATCATTTTTACATCAACACAAACCCGACAGGCGGCAAGTCGATCCAAGTTTTTAGCTTTAATTGGCACGAATAAGCCTTCATCTGTCTGGTTTAAACAGATGGAATTTCTCCTGTGGGACTTCCTTTACAGCTACCTCTTGATCTGCACGCATTTTGGAACGAATATAACCTTTTTTAGACGAAATTCCAAAGAAGACGAAGTTGCATGTTGTTGTTTTCAAAAAGAAGAAACCAACCAATGCCGAAGCGTCAGCTCGATTCCAAGCAACCCTGTAGCGAGTAACTTTTCTTTTGTTAGAATCAACGGAAAATTAAGAAAACAAAAATGCCATCAATTTCGACCAAAAAGAATTCTATAGTTTTGTTCTCCACTCAGTTCCTCTAAGAGGACTAGGCTGTTTTTATTAAAAATGTACAACAAAAGAGAGATAAAAATAACTTGCTCAGACCGGCCGAGAATGTTTACAACTGTAATATGTTTTTGCAGCGGTTTTACATTGGGTTGTAATCACGGAAAACTAAGATACTAAATTATTTAAATTAAGAAGAGCTGTTTTAAAAATCGATAAAAGGAAAGAACTAATTTATAAAAACACAAAAACTGAAGTACCAAAGAACCATGCCATCTTAATTTTACTCCTCTCGCGGTGGCATAAATAATCGACAAGCTTATTCACTATCGCTTCGTCCTGCAATCACGCCTTATAAACTAGATATTTCGAAAACACATATAAAAGTCTAGCAAAAACTGAGTGAGAAACTTAAGCCTAAGCAAAATTATAATTACAAGGCGGTAAAAACCGCCAGATCCTTCAACACTCGTGCGAAACACATTACTCTGAATTTAACCTGATTTCACTGAGGGTCCCCCAGGGGGGTCTGTCTTCCCGTGTTCCCTTCAAAATTTTAACTCTGTTCCCTTGTTCCCGTCCAAAATTACACCTTGTTCCCTTGTTACCCTTTCAAGATTAAATTTTATCTCTTATTCTTTGCATATACGTCCTAATTAACCAATCTGAACAAAACAAAAAAACTGATTAAAGGTCTACAGTGTTGCTAATAAATTTTGATCATTATTTCTGTGATATTTTGCCAAAGAAATCAGAAAACAGCAGAAAATCTTCTATCACCCCCACGTTTATGTAAAAAACGTAGGGCCTTGTAATTTTTTGTGTTTGTTCCCCTGTTCGCTAACCTATTTTATGTTCCCTTGTTCCCTACGATTTTTTTGCTTTGTTCCCGTGTTCCCTTGTTCCCCAAAAAACCCCTGGGGGACCCTCTTCACTGTTCACTGTTAAAATTATTTTTCAAACCGTTGGAATACAAAGCAAAGTAAAAGTTCCAACTAATTTGTTACTTACTTCGACTTTTACAACAAAGTCTCTAAGCTTCTAAGTCAGTTGGTATAATATATTCAGGGCCCGATTTTACCCATCAGCAAAAACTAAACTATATCTGCACTACGCCTTAATTTATCCCCATACAGTGTCAGTAACACCTAATGTAACTCTACTTGATCGTCCACGTATGTGTCCAGCTTAAATAGGATTTTCATACTGCAAATATGTGTTGTGCGAGCCATCACCAATTCCGATTATCAAGCACATTCTGCTCTGTCGGAAACAGGGTGATTAGTGTAACCGATTGTGAAATCCCACCGGAAATCGAGCGTCGCGTCATGTCTGCTCTAAGTGAATAAGTTTCTTTATTCCCTTTGTCTGAAATATCTTCAGCCAATCAGCTTACGTTAAATTAAGGTGTGCCATAACATGAGACAACAATGAACTGTAGTTTTTAGTGTGTTACGAGTGCAGTGAGAGATCGAGATTTAGCTGACTACCTTGTTGTGCACGCGGACTGCAAATAAAATAACTGGAAGAGAAAACAGCGAAAGTGTGGGCTCCTGACTTATTCCCCACATTAGTGGCACCTCCGACGGGACGGTTTATTTACGACTATGGAATCTAAACACAAGGCTCTTGATGCCGAGCTTCAACTTTTAACTCTAACGCGCGGCAAGACTGACGCCGTTGTCAAGAAGGGAAGCAATGACAAAGTAGTCCGCCATCGAGAAGCTTTAAGGAAGATTGTGGCAAACATCGAGGATATAAAACTGGACATTGAGAAAGGTAAGCTTGAAGCGGCAGAAAGTATCAAAGATGTGAAGGCATGGGGGGCAACGATCGAACAAACGATTGATGAAGTAGATTTGCAAATAGGAGACTTAACTCGTTATCTGGAAGATCTTGGATCTAAAGAGAAAAATCAAAAGCTAGAAGAGGAAGAAGCTATCCTTGCCAAAAAGAGGGAGGACGAACTGCAATTTGAAAAGCTGAAATTTGAACAGAAATCTAAAATGCTATCATTAGATCAGCCTACTGCGAAGTCTCCCAGTAACTTGAGTAAGGGAAATGTGAGAATGCCAAAGCTAGTTATCACAAAGTATGACGGCACCTATGAAAAATGGCTCTCCTTTTGGAATAAGTTTGAAGCTGAAATAGATGCAACAGATATTCCACCGGTTACAAAGTTTGCCCATCTAAAGGAATTATTGGAAAGTAACGTATGTGAAGCAATTGATGGCTTGCCCTTCAACTCTGAAGGCTACGAACGCGCTAAGAATATCTTGAAATCTAATTACGGGAAAACGAGCGAGATCGTGCGAGCTTACATCGATAACATCAATGCGTTGCCGGTGATATTTGGAAGCCAACCAAATGAAATCCACAAGTTTTGGCAAACTTTGAACTACAATGTTCAATCTCTAGAAACCCTGGGTAGACTTTCTGGTTGTTTATCTATGGTGCGTGGGGTTCTAGACAAATTACCTGGCATAAAAGCAGATCTCGTGAATGGGAAACCAGGATGGCAAGACTGGGGATTCGCGGAGCTAATGCGAGCGTTAGAAGAATGGAAAGCTATCCATCCAATGGCCGTAAATGAGTCAGTTGGCGAGATCTCTCCTTTACCGAATTTACCTCTGCGTTTTCGGCCTCCACGACCGCCGCGTCCTCCTCGTACTCCTCGAAAGAATAGTTTCTACGCGCAAGAAGGCGGATCAACCTCACGAAACGCGTGTGTTTACTGCGATCGCGTGACTCACAGAACCTGGGAATGTGACATTGTGACATCTCCAGCAAAACGCAGACGAATTCTACAACGCAAACGCTTGTGTTTTAACTGCACTGGAACACAGCATATGCCGTAGCCGCACATCTTGCGTACACTGTAAACAAAGGCATCATTCGTCCATTTGCGACCGTCAGACAACAGCTGGCCGCCAAGCAACAACCAACGGTGGAGTGGCGTTAACTGCGACCCAAGAAGGAGAGAAAGTTTGCCATCCTGTTGTGCTCGTCAAATTGAATGGCGTAACTTGTAGAGCCTTTTTGGATACCGGGGCAACTGCCTCTTATGCCTCTGGATACATCTTGGATCAATTAAATCTTGCACCGTCACGCACTCTAACGCGTCAAGTACAAACTATTGTGGGCACCGTTACCAAGCGAACAGAAACCTACAACGTGCAAGTGAGTGACACAAAAGGAAACCACATCTTCCCTCTCAGCGCAAACAGGATAGACCGGGCTGAACTGTTGTGCGTGGAAAATCCAAACTACAGAGAAATGATCAGAAGATACCGACATCTGAAAGGCGTGGACATGGAAGACACTGACACAAAGAGCTTACTTCCGGTTCACGTTATTCTGGGCGCGAGTGATTACGCGAAGATTAAAACGTCGACATCCCAGCGCACTGGAGCCATCGGAGAACCTGTAGCCGAGTTCACCCTCTTCGGGTGGACCATTATGTCTCCAGGATCAGAGCAAAACCTTGACAGCATGTTCTTGGCCCAGACGACTTCAACCAGCTATGAAGAGCTCTGCCGCATGGACGTCCTAGGCCTCGAGGATAAACCAAATGGAGATCAGAGTGTGGTGTACGAAGAATTCATCGAACAGCTCAGCCGCAGCCCCGAAGGCTGGTACGAGACCGGCCTTCCCTGGAAAGGAGATCACCCTCCCTTGCCATCTAACAAGTCCGGAAGTTTGAAACGCCTCGGAAGTCTAGTCCGACGACTGGAGAAAACAGGAAAGCTTGACGCCTATGATGCAATCATTCAAGAGCAGCTACAGGAAGGGGTTATAGAGGAAGCAGAGATGGCAGCCTCTGAACGAGAATTCTACATCCCTCACAAGGCTGTCGTAAGAGAGAGCGCCGAAACTACTAAGATGCGGATTGTGTACGATGCCTCAGCAAGAGCTTATGACTCAGCACCCTCCTTGAACGACTGCCTGGAAGTTGGACCACCCCTACAGAATCAGCTCTGGAAAGTACTCTTGAAGGGAAGATTTCATGCAGTAGCCCTCGCCGGCGATATTCGCAAGGCATTTCTTCAAGTACGTATCCGCGAGCAAGACCGAGATGCACTGCGTTCCCATTGGCTGGACGACAAGAATCCCTTGCGTGTTCGCACTTACAGGTTCACCAGAGCACTCTTTGGCTTGGGACCCACGCCTTTCCTGCTTGGCGGAGTAATCCACCAACATTTAAACACCTGTAGAACTGATTTCCCTGATGCTGTTGCAGAAATAGAACGAGAGCTATATGTAGATGACCTCATTACTGGCGGGGGGACTGTCCAAGAAACGGAACAAAAGAAAGCCACAACGACTGAAATATTCCGCCGGGCCACCTTGCATTTGCACAAGTGGCACTCAAACATCCCTGAATTGGAGATCTCCGAGGACGCCGAGAATGAAGATGAATTAAGCTATGCGAAACAACAACTAGGAGTAAAGTCCAGAGAGTGTGGCCTCCTTGGCTTAAAATGGAACAAATCGACGGATGAAATTGCAGTCACGATTCCAGAAGAATTTGCTCAACCTACTAAACGAGGGATTCTGGGAAAAGTAGCAAGAATCTATGACCCCCTTGGCCTGGTCGCGCCAATCACCTTGCAGGGAAAGCTGCTTTACCGAAGCGCCTGCGATGAGAAATCCGCCTGGGATGCAACGTTATCTGTGTCTTTGCAACAGCAGTGGAATAAGTGGGAGCGTTCTTTACCACCTGAAGTTTCCTGCCCAAGAGCACTGACCAGCGCCCAAGAACCAATCGAGAGAATTGAACTCCACGCCTTCGGTGACGCAAGCGGAAAAGGCGTTGCCGCTGCTGTGTATGCCGTCGTCAAGCAACCAAGCACTTTAAATCAAGGACTTGTCGCGGCAAGAGCAAGACTGGCGAAGCAAGGCCTAACTATACCTCGCCGAGAGCTGGTGTCTGGTCACATGGCTGTAAACCTCCTGAGCAATGTACAAGACGCGCTTCAAGGTTTCCCAGTAACTTCGCTGCATTGTTGGCTCGACAGCAGCGTTGCCTTGCACTGGATACTGGGTGGAGGAGACTACAAGCAGTTTGTAGCTAACCGAGTACGGAAGATTAGAGAGCATGCTGAGGGTATCTGGCGGCACGTACCAACCGAAGTTAATCCTGCAGATCTTGCAAGCCGTGGAGGATTGGTAACTAAAGAGAACAAACTATGGTGGAGGGGACCAGAGTGGCTTAGTGACCCTAGGAAATAGCCAGAAAACCTCGTCACCGCACCCAGTGAGGAATCAAACCAAGAGGCGAAAACCACAAAGGAACTGTTCGCCTTGGCCGTGAATTCTGACGATGAGCTAGACGAACTCCTTACTAAGAGCTCATACTGGAAAACCTTACGAGTGTGTGCCTGGATCATGCAGTTTGCCCAAAATGCTAGAACAAAAAGAGCAAGCAGAACAAAGGTTCCTCTCACAACAGAAGAAATCGAAAGGCAAAACCTCTTCTGGATGTTGCGCGCCCAGAGCCAGGGGACTGAAAACTTGGAAGAAGACCGACTGAGTCTTAACTTGCAGAGAAACAAAGATGGATTGCTAGAGTGCCGTGGAAGACTACCAAGTCCCTATCCGATCTACATACCAGACAGTACGACGTTTGCTGAGAAATTGGTTCAACACGCCCACAAAGCCACTCTCCATGGGGAGTGGGGCTAACTATGGCTAAAATCAGAGAGGAGCATTGGATCCCACGCCTTAGACGCCTTGCAAAGAAAGTCATCAAGCAGTGCCATGGGTGTAAGCGTTTTCAGGCAGTTGCTCTAGCAGCACCACCACCTGGTTTGTTGCCACCTGAGAGAACAGAGGGATCAAGTCCTTTCGAAGTTGTGGGTGTTGACTTTGCCGGCCCTATTAAGTACCGTAAGTCTTCGCGAGCGGAAGGGAAAGCCTTTTTGGCACTTTATGCCTGCAGTTTGACGAGAGCCTTGTACCTGGAAGTCTTACCAAATCTGGAAACCACTACCTTCATGGCAAGCTTAAAGCGATTCATCGCTAGACGAGGACGACCTTCGGTGATTTTCTCAGACAATGGAAGGACTTTCGTAGGAGCGGAAAAACTGATTAAAGAAATCCAGAAAGACGAGCAAATACAGGATTACCTAGCATTGGAGAAGATCACTTGGAGATTTAACCTGAGCCGAGCGCCCTGGTGGGGCGGCCAGTTTGAACGGCTGGTTGGCCTTTTTAAACGCGCTTTCTACAAAGTGATTGGTGGAGGAATGCTAACCTGGTCAGAGCTGTCCGAAGTTGTGCTCGATGTGGAAACTCACTTAAACCGCCGCCCCTATCGTATGTGGAAGATGACGTCCAGCTCCCTCTACTGACCCCATCCTCCTTTATGTTCCAAAGATCTATTCGTCTGCCTGAGCGACAGCCGTGGAGAGAGGAAGATTATGATCTGCGAAAACGGCAAAAGTACCTCAGGACCTGTAAAGATGCTTTGTGGAAGCGCTGGACGCGTGAATACCTGACCGCTTTGAGAGAACGACACACCCACATTGTCTCAGGCAAACCCAGACCACTGAACGTAGGAGATGTCGTCATAAATCCGTTCTGAAGACAAAAATCGGGGGAAGTGGCCCCTTGGTATCGTGGAAGAGCTGTTTGAAGGCCGAGATGGGAAAGCGCGAGCGGTAAAGTTACGTGCGGGGAAAACGTTTTTGGAGAGACCAATTCAACATCTTTACCCTCTGGAATTAGCCTGTGATAAAGTGCCAGAAGGAGCCGGAGCGCCGCCACAGCTTAACGCTGCAGCGCCAGTTTTCCGTCCACGGAGAGATGCTGCTGTGGCTGCTACCTTGCGTATCCATGATGCTATTGAAGAAGGAGAACTTTAAAATATGAGAACAGGATCGAACTATGATTCTACATATAAGCATTAACTGATTCAAAATTCTAAAGAACTATGGCATTTTCTTTACTTCGTTTTGTTCTGTAGTGTTACTTGTGAATGAGCTTATCTAGTTTCCTCTGTTTACATGTGCTTCCACGTGGAAAGCACATGGGGGGAGTGTGTCGGAAACAGGGTGATTAGTGTAACCGATTGTGAAATCCCACCGGAAATCGAGCGTCGCGTCATGTCTGCTCTAAGTGAATAAGTTTCTTTATTCCCTTTGTCTGAAATATCTTCAGCCAATCAGCTTACGTTAAATTAAGGTGTGCCATAACATGAGACAACAATGAACTGTAGTTTTTAGTGTGTTACGAGTGCAGTGAGAGATCGAGATTTAGCTGACTACCTTGTTGTGCACGCGGACTGCAAATAAAATAACTGGAAGAGAAAACAGCGAAAGTGTGGGCTCCTGACTTTTCCCCACAGCTCCATTGTTTGCTAAATTGGGTATCCTCGATATTTTTCAAATGAACTCATTTCAAATAACCAAGTTTATGTTTTGTTATCATAATCAATTATTGCCTCCAATGTTCCTCAACTTGTTTGAAACAAGTAGTCAAGTTCATATTTATGGCACCAGAACGGCTGCATGTTACCGCCCTCGTTTCTGTCGTACAAACATTAAGCAATTTACAATTCCCTTTCAAGGTCCTATAATTTGCAATTCTCTCCCTACTTCAATTACCTGTTCAGCAAGTTTTCTTACTTAAAAAAAAAGTGCTAGGAGTTTTATTTAAACAATCCTGAATCAGCCATGCCACACTGGCACAGTACCAAATTATACTTTTATAATATCCTTCGAGGTGGCCTCTCCTATAAGCCTTGTGGTTTCGTGAGGTCTCCTCGCCACTAACTTAGACGTAAAAAAAAATGGCAAATAAATGAAATAAATAAAAAAAAGTCAAGCTTCGAAACTATAAGCTTACTCTATAGTGACGAATTTGAGAACTCATAGCAAAATAATGATGATCAACACACCGATCCAGTTGAACATTAAAAAAAATTTGGTTTGTCTCACGATCGTTTTCAGTTTACTTTCTTCTCTTCCGGCAAATATCAAACGCCCTTTAACTTCTTAAGCCGGAAGAGTTCTCTCCACCACAACAAATCAACTTCTTCCTTCGTGCAACTGGCTAAACTGTGTGGAGCTGAATTCGTTGCTTCTTCGTGTTTAGACGGTTCACTTAAAGCTTCATGAATGGCTTCCCAAGCTTAAACTTTAAAGGTCGGCAGACACGAGGGTCCCTGCGACTAGTCCCTGCAACTAGTCCCCTGAAGAGTTTACACGAAGGGACTGGTCGCAGGGACTAGTCCCACGAACAGTTCACACGCAGGGACCAGCATAATTTGAGGGGACAAGTCCCTGCGACTTGTCCCACGAATTCAAACATGGTTTGAATTCGTGGGACAAGTCGCAGGGACCAAATTTTGGTCCCTGCGACTAGATTTTCTAATTGAATGGGTAGTTCACACGAAGGGACTTGGTCCCCGGGACTAGTCGCGGGGACTAGTCGCAGGGACTAGTCCCTCCGTGTGTGCCGACCTTAATGTTCATCGCTGGATGAACTAGGCATTGCTTTTCTATATAAGATTATGGCAAAAATCCTCTTTGCCGGGAAGCGAGTTGAGAAATTACACCACAACATAATGAACACTTGTTTGCGAAGCATCGCATTTATCGCAGGCTCCCTGGAACATAATTTTTGCAATGGCGGACTCGAATTCCACTTTACTGAGATGGAACTTCATTTTAGTGGTAAGGATGAGTATAATTACTTCTAATTAGCTCTATCAAAGCGTTTTTATTAAATTTTTAAAAGTGTTATTTTGGTCGTGTAGTGGCACTTTAAAAGAGTACAGAGATTACAGCGGCGTGAAGGTCGCCTACAGATTCAATTTTTCTATCGCTACAACACAAGACTGAGGAAATATAATTTTCGTTGCCTTTTGAAACAACACCTTCAATATCGATAATTAACTATAGGTGGTTTGCACGTTACGTCATCGCCGTCATGCTGGTCGACGCAAACAATACATCTTTCATTAGCTCCTTTTGTTTGTCCACCAGCATTTGTTCGTTTCACCATTGTTATCTGTGTCTCTAGAGATTGGCTGCAAACCACCTATTATTTACGAGGGCGCACTGGATATGTGGTGATAGATAACCAACCAGGTGCTGGTTATAACATTTCGTATCCAGCAAGCCCGAGTAGAACAACTGTTTTATGAAAAACTCTTGTTACGCCACATAGCTGCGAATCTGACAAAAATGGTGAAAATCAAAGGCTCTGTGGACCAACTCGTAAATTGAATAACAAAATGTAATTTATATGTTCTTGATAGAAAACGACGTTTGATTTCAAAACGTACAAAACACGCGAATAATATTAAAGATCTTCAAAAATACGTTTTACCACCGAATGCACTTTGTACAGATAGATAATAGTTTTTACTTGCTATATTCTTCAGGTGTAACATAAGCTAACTTATACCTCCATGCGTAGCGAAAGCGCAAACAGCTTATTAAATATTCAAAACGGGTTATTTATTAGCGTATGCTAACCATAAACATCTTATTAATATTCAAAACGAGTTTTTTGAGTTAAATTTATTGCGTGCGTAAAACTTTGTATCTCACTTTGTACTTATTGCTTTACATTAATTTTTGTATCTTTGGAAAGCTAAATCAATGTGCGATTCAAATTCGAAACCATGTTTTGCGTTAACCGCAAAATAAACTGCCATTTTTCTAAACCTGAGTACCAATTTAAGGCTGGTATCTATATGATCGCAGACGATCGCGGATCGCAGATCGCAGATCGCTAAAAGTTCCGCGATCGTTGCGATCATATGGAAACACAACTTCTGCGATCGTCTGCGATCCTACGATGACGATCGCAGACGATCGCAAAAGATAGAACCACGTTCTATCTTCTGCGATCGTTTGCGATCAATTGCGATCCTGCATCATATAGCGATCGAAAACTATCCCATAATATTTGTAATTCCGACAGCGTGCTAAGGCTACAGTCGGCTTTGCGATCGTTTGCGGTCGTCTGCGATTATATGGAAACAGCTTTCTTTGCGATCGTCTGCGATCATATGGAAACCAGGCTCAAGCATCCGGCCACGATTTATTAAAATGCGTTTACGAACTTGAAAAATATTTTTTAAACACTTACCATTGGCTTCTTTTTCACCAGTCCACTATTCTCAGTAACAAAGTTCGCCATTTCGTTTGTTCATTACTCGCCAAAAGACTATCAAATACACGGACAAGCCTTAAAACGAAAAACGTTTACAGGAACCAACCGACCGACCGAGCGAGTTCCATTCTTCCCTCCTCACTACAACTGGCTCTTGTGCATGCGCAATTCACGAGTTAAAAAGGACCCAGAGAACCAACAATAATAAATAAATAAATAAATAATAAACTTGTTACTTATATAGCGCAAAAATTCATTGAAAATATATGATCTAATGCGTTTTAAAAAGATGCTTTTTGAGCTCTCTCTTAAATATGATAAGATTATCGATGGCCCTAAGGCTTGGTGCAAGACGTTCCATAAAACTGGAGCAACTGAGAAGGCCTCTATCTCCACTGGTCTTGGCCGATTTTACTGCGGGCCGGGCAAGAATATTATTATTATTTGATCTTAAATTATAATTAGAGTGTTTAAAAGATAAAAGGTTGCATGCTAAAATAGGCTGGTGCAAGACCATTAGAGCTTTAAAGAAAGGAAGCAAGTTTGTAAGCCATCAAAAAGCTATCGAAACAACGGCGTCATGTGCGAATTTTCAGCAAAAATGGAAACCCAATTTCAGTTTATTTTGATGGACTGGAACATTGCCTCACCAAAGCTGGTCGGAAGTAAGATGGGCGAGGGATAAGCAAAAGAAATGTCCAGGTTAACTCACGTTTTATTACATCAAACAATGGCTTCTTGAAATTGTCTGATGTGTGACACAAAACTGGACCAGCGGCCGAACAGAATAGCAAAAACAACGAACATTGATTCTTCTCATTTTACAAAAACATCGCACGTTGCATTGAGTGCGGGTAAAAGACATTTTCAAGGTGTGTTAGTTTTTAGTTTTTAAACTGAATGTCGATCCCTGGATAATTTTCATTATGCTGTTGTAAACTTTGTTGAAGTAGTGGTTTTCACTTTGTTTGAATAGACCGCTGCCCATAACAGACTTTGGACGACGGCAGTTGTAATTAAAAACATTTTCTGCATTTCGTTGAATAAGTTATTGTACTCTGCGGTATTTAGTAAATGGAAGCTTGTTTTGTTATGAACTGAACACAACGAAACCTTTTTAAAGATGATGCCAGCACTTGTTTTGTATTTCGTGCCTCAGTTTCTGTATTTCTATGGATGCGTCTTTGACAGGCCGATTAGTGCGCAAGCGCATACATAACAAACTGCTTCAACATCGTTCAACATTCGCGATAACAAAAGAAATGTTGAATGGTTGTTGAAGCAAAGTTTTAAATGCTTTTGACTCATTCCACATCGTTTCGACATTCGATGTATTCCCTAGTATATATTATGTAACCTATTCGCTGATTTGTACTATTTTTTCTGTAATCAACACCTACTTGTATCCGAAACATGTCTTGCAAATTAAACGTTGTGTCCTTTTTTTTTTTTTAATGTTCTGATTTCAATTTTACTGCTACGAAAATTTGGCAATATTAATAAAAAATGTTTTTTACCGATAACCGATATAGATGTCTAACTCAATGATGGATGAATTCCGAAAAATTGTTCGTTTTGTACTCCTGAGCTAGCCCTCAAGAAACTCAAAATGCCACATTATCCAAGCGGTGGAAATGCATGGAAGATTTTCAAGTGGCAGCCAGAAATTAAAGCGTCCTGCTGATTACCTCTTTCTGATTAGACGCCGTTAAGCAATAGCGGATCAGTTGAGTCTGAGCGATGCAATATTCTGGTTGGGACGCCCGGCGCCGAAGCAGTTGACAAATTTGCCAATACTGTTCCACCCTTGTTATTGTCTAAGAGGCACAGACAATGGCGAACTCAAAACCCTTCAACATCGCTTAAAATATTACTCCTGAGGCAAAGGGACGGCAATGCGTCGCTATAGTACTAAACTTACGGTAAATCCACATGTGGGGTGTCCTGTTGCTACGTTAGCGATATCGGTCAAAGTAACATATGCTACTTAGTTCTATGGCTATGCTCACTTACTGGCATATTCTCAAGTTATTTTTTTCCGTTGCAACCATAGACGGTAGACTACCTGAGAGGATTTGCGGTGGAAATTTGGGCAAACAGTTCAAATTTACATAAATCTGAAATGGTTCTTGCTCTGGCAGGTGACTGTGGCATTGTTATCACTCAGGATTCTCGTAAGCAGAACAGGGACTGACTCTATCCGTTTCTTTCGATCTTGTGTTAGCCAAACTACAAGAAAGAGAACGATGAGGAATCCGGTAAGCACTTCGCAAGTAGTCAAAATGGTGAATTTGTGCACTTAATGATAAAACATATTTAACTGTTCACGGTAGTGTCCTTAAAATGTAAATAAATTTCTCGGTATTTATTAGCTTGTATCCTTAGAACGTAATTTAGAGATTTTCAAAAGAACAAATTCAATGTCATGCCACAATTTTCAGGGTTTCGCGCGAATAGAGTCACTTTGGATATTAAACTTCGATCTTTTCTTCCTATCAAGAGCATTTCAAAAATTAAACACCCAAGCTTGCTTATGGATATCACAATGATTGATAGCTAATTAAACATTGTTCTCATATTTTCCCCAGGATAAACTTCAAACAATCGCCTTTACAAAATCATGAATCCAGACACTCGAACGAGTTGAGTGTCCTTCAGGGTTTAGTCATGGCAGGAGACGCGATCACTGTGCAAACCATTCTTCACATGAGTCCAAGCAAACTCGATGTCTGCATTGCACTTCTAACAACAGAGGAATTAGACTTTCTGTCTAATAAAATGAGTTCGTTTATCCCGGATTTCTATTCAGTTTCAGAACGTTCCGGGTAACGACCGCAATAACATCAAGTCAGTAAATACAACTCTTAAACGATATGGTCAGAAGATTTCAGAATTCGTCTCTGCCTAGGGAAGTTGTTAGTAAGGGGAATCTGAGTCAGCTTTCTAAGATTCGTTTCTGTTCTACGAGCTTTCGCGAAGATAGCGGAGTCGTCTTGAAAAAACGGATTGTCGCGGCACAGCACTTCTGATGTCGGCTTGTTGGTCTGGTGAGGCTGAGTTGTGGACTCCTTCTTGCGAATGGAGCGGTGTACATGATAGAGATAAAAAACAAAGAACTGCGCTGCATTTTGCTGCATCAAACAATACCGTGGGGTTTTGATGCTTTTCTTCGAGCAGGAGCTTCGATAAATAGCGAAGAGTGGGATGGAATGACGCCGCTTCATTGTGCAGCTCAAACCGGCGGACAGAGACCGTAGATTTTCTCATTCAAAATGAAATGATGTCAATCGTCCCACGGGAACGAGATATGGCTTTTGTCCGGTGAACGTTTAAGGAACAGTCTCGACAGAGCAACACCTCTCATTTCGCGGGCAAAATGGCCATGACGATTACCATCAAAGTGTTGCTGAGCAAAGGCTCCAAAGTGGACAGCGTCACATCAAATGGTGTAACATCCCTGATGCTGGCCGCTGAAAAAGGCACGAAAGCATAGTGCAACTTCTGCTCGATAAAAAGTGTGATACTGATGTAACTGACGTCAGCGGAATACCGCTCTTGATTTTGCAGCACGTAAGGAGCAGCTTTCTGTTGTTAAACTTCTAATTATTTCAGGGATTGATCTGAGCGTTTTTGTCGGATCTGAATACTGCAAGCGTTTGCTTTTGGTGGTGGTGAAGATGAAACGCTAGACTTGTTGGGAAGTCTTATCGGTGCCCAGCATAAAATAAAATTATTCTGCAGAAAATCCGTCTCAGCCCATGGGAAAGACACTGTTGTACGTGGCAGCCGAAATTCAAGGCAACATAGCAGTGGTTGACCTCCTCGCAAAGCTTTTCTCCGATTTGAATATGATAACGTCACGTGGACAAACGCCATTACACGTTTGCCGCGGATGCAGCTATTGCCAGAAAACTTGTTGACGCTGGAGCCAGAGTCAATTTCACGTAAGTAAAATATGTGTTTCGTCTCTATGGCTCAAATTGTATGAGTGAAATTGATTCATGTCATGCGAAAAATTTTGACGCCTTTTTTAACACTCTTTAGCCTCAGCTTGTAGCTCAGTACAACGGTATCACGGTTTTTTTTTTTTTTTTACTATGGTCCAGCTCAAATCCTCACGAACTTTCTCGTTCACGTGACCAACCCTACGGTTTGGACCCCAATGCATTAGGCAAGGAAATAAGCGATATCTGGAGGAGATCGCTAATCTCTGCAATATATATATTTATAATATATATATTTAGCCAAGGCTAAAAGCGGAGCTCCAAAAGCATTCTTTTTCTACTGGCATTTACATATAGTCTGCTTGTCATATCACCCATCTGACCTCACTCAAGCTACAGACCCAAAGCTGTAAAAGATAGTATGGAAAGGTGATCTGAGCTGACTGGCACAGTGGATTTGGACCCTCCAGTCCAGATCTGCATGTGGATCAGATTTGATAATAAAATATTGGGCATTTGGTTGATATCACTATCAAGGTAATTAACAATGTAGTATGAGGATTTAAGGTAATGATTCACCAAAGCAAAAGTGCTGGAAATCCGTGTTAGCCATCTTAACTTGATTTTCTATTTTGCAAGAAAGGTAAGGACTAGTCTCACATTTCTCCATGTACATTTGAAATTGCACAACATACTTCATCAAACATCAAAAATCCCATTAAACATTAATGCCAAATGTCATTCAAACATCCCACAAGATTGGTGTGACCAGCTATGGATAAAATTAATTGAAAGACTGCATGCAGGAGAAGGAAGTACATTGATGAGAAAGAGCTTACTTGAAGTTTAATTTTAAGTTTAATAATTTCTTTTCATGCGAATACATCTAAGTTGATACAAAAAAAGTGGGCTATTACTGTATTACAAATTCTAAAAACTAAGAGGTGAAATTTAAACGTGGCCCAAAGCTAACCTAATCAAATTAAATCGAATACTTGTCTCTTACAAGTCACCCCTGCTTTGAGATTGACATTAAAAATAAAGACGTAAAATTAAAATACAATCCAAAGCTAACCTAATTAAATTACATACTAGTCACTCACAAGCTACATCTGATTTACAATTGACACAAATAATGTACTAGATAGGACTTAAAACTGCTTAAAGAAGGTGCATGTATGATGTTCGATGGAACACCATTCCAGTCTGGTATGTAGCGATTATAAAAAGAAAAGCTGAAGACCATATATATATATATATATTTAGCCAGGCCAAGCCTAGAATCGGAACCGTGCACACTCTCACCGAGCAACTTCGCATGGCTTTATTTGGGCCAGTTTTAATTTGTGTCCAAAACAATTGAGCAGCAGCAGGGAAAGCGAAGAGTTTTCGATAGCAAACGTTTGCAAAAAAAAAAAAAAAAGACAGACATTCGTGAGTCCTAAATACTTTCAGATGAAACGTAACTAGTTTGTATGCACGCTTGTGTGTGTGTGTGCGTGTGTGTGTGTGTGTGTGTGTGTGTGTGTGAGTTTGTAGGTAACTGTAATCATTGTAATGTAATTACTGTAAGTAATCTATATATGTAGTATTGTAAAATATTGTGTCATGTAAAGCAAATAAAAATTGTTAAAAAAAAAAAAAGATGAAACGTAACGGAATTCAAAGCGGATAAAAAAAATACACTACAAGCGAACAAAGTACGATGCGAGTGTTTTGCTCGAAGAAGGAGAAGGTGGAGAAATTAAACAAGACTAGCTTGTAATAAAAAATAGCTTGTACTGATTAATCTAAAAAAATCGATATTTATTTTGACATAAATGCCCGTAGAAAAGACAATAAAGGGTAAAAACTTATCGTTAAGAGCAGTCAACAGGAATTGACCGCGGTTCAAAAACAACAGAACAACAAACATAAGTATTACAAGAAAACAAAGCACAATACGAATAATATTTCTTCGAAGATTCTTGGAGAAGGTGAAGAAATTAGACAAGTAACAAAAATTGCTTAGCAATTTTGACGTAAATGTCCGTAGAAAAGACAAAAATGTGGTCCACACCTGATCGTTTAGAGCAGTCAACAGGAATCACTGAGGCAGCAATCACTCGGAACGCGACAGAGCTGAATAATAGCGCCATTTCCCAAAAAATCTTTCCTTGGCTGACACAAAATGCTAAAGAGCTTTGATAGTTTTACTGGTACTTCCCATGTCTTCCGAAGAACCTTCTTCAATTAATGATTCTCAGTGGCAAAGCGTCATCAAGTTAACGAAGAAAGCGCTTGCCAAACCACACCAGCATTTCTCTCGCAGACCCGTTCACTATAAAAATTATCAAAGCCAGCCCAGCCAGTCAACCCATTTCGGTGTTTTTAACATCCAAACGCTGATTCTTACCGGTTCAAACAAATTAAGACGGCATGTTTATAGACGGCGAAACTTAATATTATTGTTTACAGGCCGCATTCGAAGAAGATTAAAACGTTTTTCAAATGACGAGTGAAGCGCGCTGGTCTTTGACATTTTTGACAGCATTTTGACAACCTTATGTCAGATTTTGAGACGTGCACATGCATTTAATCGACTTATTTTTTTTCTCGAGCTTGAGTTTCCGCCTTTAATGCTTAATTTTACGAGGACTCATTGTGATTACGTGTTATTAAGATAAGAGCAAAAGTTTCTTAACGCTGTTGAGGTACCAAGGTCGAAAACAGTCAGGCAAGCCGAGTAAAAACACTCGCTCGCTTGCAAAGAAAACAACGTAACAAAACAAACAAACAATTCAACTACTTCTTTGCGTCCAAAACGAGTTAGATGATTGTTATTTATATCCATTCGAGAGAAAAAGACAAGTTTCATTCCTGAACAAAAGTAACAGCGATTAAACCAAATGTTAAGCTTCTATTTATTTAATTTACCTCACTGTCCTGCGCTGTGTTGTAGAGGTTTCTAACAATTGAAAATACGCAAGCTTCAGTAAAGTAAAAACAAGCATCCGCAAAAATAGCAAACGGTTTGTCCAAAGAAAGAGCTTCTTCCACAGAGTTTGAACCACTCATTCCTCCCATTAATACCGGTGAACTGTTAAGTGACTTTTCTTGGTGAGATGCAAGATGCCATGGTGAAGTGAAAGCCCTTGAAGCGTTGAATTATACTGTTTTCGACCGCACAATCGATCCAAGTTTTCCTGAGAAAAATCTTTCGTCCTTCCTTTCATCACTTGAAAATTCACCTTCCGGAGTATCTTTTGAAAAGTTCTTGATTTTAATGCGAAAGACAAACTTCGATCGAAGAAGATGAAGTTGTTTTGCTCAAAATAAAGAAACCAACTGAATGTGAAATTACGAGCCGCAGAAAGCGCGCGAAAAATTTAAAAGCCTCGATTTGGTCTGGGTGTCCCACACCTGGCTTGAGCCTGCGATCCAATCGAAAGCAAGTACCTGGTCCGCGGTCAACTTCAAAAAAACAGCCGACCTCGATGAGCTCTTAACTTGAGCCCGCGATATGGTCACGTGACACTGGTCAGCGGATACCTTGTTTTGACAGGTGTCAATTGGCTATAAGATGGATGTCCAGTATCAAAGACGTACGCTGTAAAGTAGCTGGCCAGCTGCTCCAGGTGGAGTATAGCCGCCATGTTGGATTATTATGATTATTATTAGGATATTATTAATTATTGGGCGACTCCGTCGTCGTACGTACGCGCCCACGAGCAATACCGCTAGCCAATTTTACCATGAGAAAAGCAGTTTACGGGTTTCTATAGGTATGCTGCTCCGCTTGGCGGCCCTCCGGGCCGCCGGAGCTCCGCTATAATAAGGTGAATAGTTCGCGTGTTGTGATTGGTTCTTAGCTGTGATCTATTAGAGGACAGATGCAAAGATTACGTCATCACTCAGTGCAACTATTTTTCCAGAAATGTGAGAATAAACAAGTTTTTCGCTTGCATTTTGTGATTTGTTATCTATTACTGAACAGACGCACGGCAACATGGAATCTATTTGTTAAATCATCTTAAGCCCCGTGTGCCTCGAGTGAATTCTTACATTAAAGATACCAATGATTATCTTAGGAAGGTCATTAATATGGGAAAACTACCAGAGGGGTCCATCCTCGTAACCATTGACGTGTTTGGTCTATATCCTCATATCCCGCACGAGGAGGAGCTCCAAGCCAAACGGGAAGCTCTAGATGGTAGGCTGGATGTCACTATTCCCACGGAGAGAATTGTTGAATTAGCGGCACTAGTTTTAAGTAACAACAACTTTGAATTTAATGGTGAGAATTATTTACAGAAGTTGGGAACAGCTATAGGCACCAGGATGGCTCCATCATATGCGAACTTGTTTATGGACAGATTAGAGAGAAGCCTTCTTCATGGATATCACACTTCATGTCGTCATGTCGTCACTTCATGGTATAGACCTCCAAATTCTCCTCTAGAACTTTTTTCGCACCTTGACACATTGTTAGGCAAATTAGATTCAGAAAATGTTGAACTTTTTCTCATGGGGGATATGAATTGTGATTTGTTATCAAAAGACAATGTTTATGCAAAGGCTCTCCTGAACGTTACTGACATTTATGGTTTGAAACAACTTATTTATGAATCAACTCGAATCACACCTCAAGTACTCTAATTGATTTAATTTTTACCAATCAACCAGACAATGTATATTGTTCTGGAGTCTCTCACATCGCCATTAGTGATCACAGTTTAGTTTATGCTTTCCGAAAAATTTCAATTCCCTCTGCTGCTAAGGGAATCAACTTAATAAGTTATCGACAGTTCAAACATTTCAATAGCGCTAACTTTCGAGCTGATATTTTTGCGCAACCTTGAGATGACCTTAAGCATTATCATGACCCTAATGATATGTGGAAGAAGTGGAAAGATTTATTTTTAACTGTCTGCGATAGACATGCTCCACTGAAGACCAAAAGGACGCGTAGTTCTAAATCTCCATGGATAACTACTATTTTAAAAAAGCGGATGAATTACAGGGACCGTCTTAAACGTAAAGCCATTAAGACTAACGATCCATCTACTTGGAACCAATTTAGAACGATGAGAAATCAAGTAAATCGGGATATTAATACTGCCAAACAGGCTTACTATAATAATGTCTTTAATAATTGCTCTGGAGATCAACGCAAAACATGGAAAACTATTAACGAACTGACATCACGCAAGTCCAATAAAACTGTAATAAACGAGATAGACTACAACGAACAAAAATCAAAAAACCAAGCTGATGTGGCAGAAATGTTAAACTCTTTTTTTACAGAAATTGGGCCTGACCTTAGCAGTCATGTAACGGAGGTTGATAATTCCTTCGAAGACTTTCTTAGTGAAACTGATGAAAATTTCATTTTTGAAAAAACAACAACTGCACAAGTTTTTTCACTCCTATCAAAACTTTGCCAGTCAAAGGCAACTGGATTAGATAACATTTCGGCGAAATTATTGAGGCAATGCCCTGACTTACTCTCTGAATCTCTTACTGTAATATTCAATCAATCCTTGATAACTGGCATCTTCCCTGATGAATGGAAATCTGCTAGAGTCACTCCATTGTACAAAAACTCCGGGAAGCGTAATGAGCCGACAAATTATCGACCAATATCTGTAATCCCAGTAGTAGCCAAAGTTTTTGAGCGAATAATTTATGACCAGGTATATCACTATCTAAGTAAGAATAGTCTTCTGACACGTCACCAATCCGGTTTCCGTTCTCTACATTCTACGGTTACGGCACTGCTTGAGGCTACCGATAGTTGGGCTATGAATATTGACCGTGGACTCATCAACGCTGTTGTCTTTTTAGACCTTAAAGAGGCCTTTGATACAGTTGACCACGAGATTTTGTTACGTAAATTGCAATATTATGGGATACGTCAGTCTAGTTACAAATGGTTTGCCTCTTACTCAGATAACCGTACTCAAATGTGACAAATTAATTGTTGTAAATCAACCCCGAAATCTTTGAAATGTGGCGTTCCCCAAGGAACAGTTCTAGGACCACTACTTTTTCTATTATATATCAATGACTTACCAAATTGCTTACACTTTTCACAACCAAGAATGTACGCTGATGATACCAGCTTGACGTTTGCTAGTGCCGACGTCCATGATGTAAATGATTGTCTTAATTATGATCTAAACAAAGTGTACACTTGGTTATCAGTTAACAAGCTTACCTTGAACCTGACAAAAACCGAGTTTATGCTAATTGCATCCAGACAGAAGTTATCGAATCTTTCAGATTGTCCTTCTCTAACCATAAATAACATGACCGTGGAGCAGGTAGCATCAACTAAATCTCTCGGGGTCTGCATCGATCAAACTTTAAATTGGGAAAGTCATATAGAAAATATCTGCAAAAAGATTGCTTCTGCCATTGGTGCAATAAAGCGCATACGACATCAAATCCGTTTTAATATTGTAGTCAATGTTTATAATAGCCTCGTTCAGCCTCACTTCGATTATTGTAGTGAGGTGTGGGGAAACTGTAACAAATGCCTTTCTGATAGACTTCAAAAGCTTCAAAATCGGGCAGCTCGCATTTTGATGAAAGCTTCTTATGACAGTAATTTGAATGAATTGTTCCGGGCACTACGGTGGCGAGAACTCTGGCATCAAAGATTAGAAAAGAAATCTATTATGTTGTACAAAATATTACATGACATGACGCCTGAATATTTAAGATCTAGTTTTATTTTTCGCGATAGTGTGAATTCTTATCATTTGAGGAATACTGAAAACGCACTAGCTCTTCCAAAACCCCGCACTGATTACCTAAAGAGAAGTCTTTCGTACAGTGGAGCTCAGTTGTGGAACAGTTTACCCCCGAAATTAAGACAAGCGACTTCCTTGAGAGATTTTAAAAATAAATTGAGTCGCCACAGTTTTAAGTAAGTTGTAAGTAAGATTTTAAACACGGCCTCCGAGAAAACCAGCCTTTTTTTTATTGTTTTTATTTTTTATTCTCTTGTGATTGTAATTAAGTAGATAGAGAGTTAGTTGATAATAATTAATTAAGCTGATGGAAATACCGTGTATAAATAAAGTTATCTTATCTTATCTTATCTTACACGAAACCTTACACCTGGTTTAGGTTCATTGATGACATTTTTATGGTTTAGACAGCTGGAGAAGAAGAACTCAAGAACTTTTTAGAGTATCTAAATAGTGCGCATGACACTATCAAGTTAACTTGGGAGTGGTCTATGAACAGGGTAAACTTTCTTGATGTGAAGGTGATCAATAGTAATGGCATTCTAACGACAGATTTGTACGTGAAACCCACGGATAAACATCAATACTTCGACTTTAGATCTTGTCACCCGAGGGGGTGCAAGGAAGGAATTCCTTATGCCCAGGCTCTGAGACTGAGGAGAATTTGTTCGTCGGATGAGTTATTCGACAACCGGGCTGCTGAATTAATTGGATATTTAGTGGCTAGAGGGTACGATGAGAGATTTGTACGTCGATAAATCCGAAGGGCTAAGAGGATTAACAGAAATGAAGCATTAACGCCGGCTCAAGAAAGAAAGAAAAATAACAGGACGCCGTTCGTTGTGACTTATATTTACCACCCTGGATTGCCGAATATAGGGGGAATACTTCGAAATCTGCATCCCTTATTACATATGTCTGACAGATGTAAGAAGGCCATTAAAGAATGTCCTATGGTGGCATTTCGTCGCCCTAAAAGCCTAAAGGATTATCTTGTGAATGCTAGAATACGACCTGACAACAATAATTCCGTGCCAGGAAATAAGAACTATCTGAACATCGGAAATACGTTCGTCAGCAACACCACTGGAAAATCATACAACATTAACTATAACCTAGACTGTAACAGTAGCAGTGTTATCTATTTGCTAAGTTGCCGGAGGGTCTTGACGAAAGTGACTTCTTTTTTGTCAGAACCGCAGAAGTCGCGCGCGTAATTAATTTCTTGTCAGGCTTTTCTGGTGCACGCGCCTATTATTACCGTTAGCGTTCGTGTTTGTATTGCACGCGCTTTTTGTTACCGGTATAATTGTTAGCGCTCATGTGTTTAGATTTGTAAGCCGCACTTCTATAATTGCGTGTAACGCCTGTAACAGTCATTCACCCAGAGGAAGACTGTTCGAACACAGTCGAAATATAGGTGGTCCTTAAAAATGTTTTTTTTTTCCTTGTGTTTAGTTATATATAGATATATATACATACATACATACATACATACATACATACATATATATATAATTATATATATATATATATATATATATATATATATATATATATATATATATATATATATATATATAGGCAGAATAAGGAGGTTTACACAAACAATGGACTCCCAGCAGAAGGATCCGAAGGATACTATGCCACCACGTGAATTTGCAGATAAATAAGAAATAAGGACAGTGGGGCGAACTTCTAGCTGATCTGACGGATGTAATAACGTGTTTCGGCTGTTCAGCCTTCTTCAGATGAAAAAGTTTAAAAACTAAGAACTAAAAACTATTTACAATGGTTGTGCTAGTCTGAGGTCGTAGCTTATATAAGTCAGGTGATTAACAAATACTGAAAAGGTGAGTGACAGAAGTGACGTAACCGATTCAACGTAACAAATTCCACGCAAGGGGCCTCTGAACAATCGTGATTAGTGTCATAACAAATTCCCAAGGCAGGGCCCTTAAACAATGTAATAAGTTCCCTACTGAGGGCCCCTGAATGGCAAAATTCAAACAAAAATAACAGAATCCCCCAAAGGAGCCCTTGAACGCAAAAGCAATCACATAACCTCTGAAACTATTTAGAACAAAATAAGGAATACAAAAGGAACTGGACAAGAAGCAATTCATTTACCAAGCAAGAACATGTGAAATGGACAAGTCATTTGTTGTAATTAATGCGATTTTTAGAGCGAAATTCACGCCTCTTGTTAAGGCCATGTGGGTTAAGCGTGAATAATTGCGTCATCCAATATGCTTCTCTGGTAAGCAGTAATTGGTCTAAATGTGCAGTGGTTTGAAAAGAATTAATTTTGCGTGGAATTTGTATGAGCAACCCTAATAAGACATCCTTTATTCTATAAAATCCTATAAAGGATGTCATGGTATGTTTCCGTTGTGCGCTCAATCATGGCAGTAACGTTTCTATGACCATCTTTTCAAAGAGATAAATAATTAGTAAGGTGGTTAACACCTAATGCAAACACATTGTCTCCGGCGTGACCTACAAAAGGTTAATAACAAATTCAGAACCATAATTCCAGGTATGTTTTTTTGTTTTTGTTTTTGTTTTCAGAGATCAGTTTGGAGAGTCACCAGCTATGGTAGCAGCAAGGAACAATCGCTGGGAAGTAGTGGAATATCTCGTTCGAGAAACAAGTATCAGGACCGACCTGCCTAACAAGTTTGGCCAAACCCTCCAGTACATGGCAACTACTTGGCAAGCTCCTGATGCATTTTCAAAATCACTAGAGGTTAACCCATGATACAAGACTCTAAAACCGGCTGCCGAAAGCATTAGGATCTTTGTCTTTTGGTCAGAATGCTGTCAACATCTCATGCCGGTGCTACTGCCACTGACACCGGTTACTCTCTAAATGAGCAGAAAGGTCCAGGCCCATAAACACTTCAACATATTAACTCTTATACACATGTCATCGGCTTCCTGTTGGGTCGACCCCCGGGCCTACCAGGGAGATATGTGGGGGAATGTAAGGAGATGGATGTGATTCTTTGCCCTAGGGTAGGGGAAAATCTTGACACTGTTTTACGATCAAAGATTAGGGGGTGGGGGAATTCACAAGTTTGAAAAGGATGTCATGGGCATTTTCAGCTGAGGGACACCTCACCCAGGGGGCTTTGTCTTGAGGGATTCCTCGACCCCGGGGAAAATCCTCAAGTTTGCTTGACTGATTTTACAATCCCCCTAGTTAGCCCGGGGGTGAACCCCACGGGGAAGGCGATGACATGTGCATTACAACTTTGAATATGTGAATGATCATCGCAATTAGAAACACAAGTCTCGCAGGACACTTGGCTATGAATAAATTCATGCACCAAATTTTTGGGGTAGGTGTTTCATTTTCAAGCTTCAAATCTCTTAATCATAGCCAGAAATCCCATACGGCATAGCTTCCAAAATGGCCGCGTGCATGCGCAGAACACGCACAAGCGGATATAACATGGCGGCGAAATATAAAGGAAATGAGGGGAAAATAATATTGTTTTGCATTTTGTTGCGTAGCCGCAAAAATACTTGGTATTCCACATTATCATAATAGATAGAGTCAAGTTCGAGCCATGTTTCAATTGAATAAAAAAAATGAGAAAAAACTGGTTTTAGACCGTGCCTTTTGATCGAAATAATCTCATAAAATAGTCACACTTTTCTCTCAATGTTCCTTTACATAGGTCTTCCCTTCATGGTTTCTTTAGTCTGCTACGAAGAAACAACTGCACAACAGCACCGAATTGATTTCCCATTATCTTTTCCAAAAGATAAGAGATAAAGCTCGCAAAAAAGATCTTCTTGGCTCCAAAAAACATCTCTTAACATGGTGTCTCTTCCATGTAAATAGTGGCATTTTCCAGAAATGCGAGATGAGGTCGAGATGAAGCCCTTACGGTGGAAAAAAATGCATCTTCGAGAGGTTTAAATTTGTTTTCTTTCCACTACGGTCGCCATATTGTTTTAACGTGTTTTCAGTGGTCACTTGTATTCCCCATAACAAGTTAGGTACTTGATATATGATGAACAGGCTGAATTTCGAAAAATAGCGGGAGCCTCATGATTATGATGTGTCCCAAGTTCTTGTCTTGTATTTTAGGGTCATAAAAGCCCTTTAACACGACTTTTCTGCCAAATCGCGAAATTCAAGTCTCTCGAAAAATTCCTCTTTCATTTTCGCGAACTTAAGTGACTGCGAAAATTACTACCAATGAAGCATTAAGCGCAAGATTAAACTTTTCATCATTGATAATCTTAATTTTAAAATTTGAGAAGGGTGATTCCAAACTTGAAGGGTTAAATATATTGAATATTTATAGGAAACAGTGATTTCTTTCTCTGTAAATCTCGAATCCGTCACCAAATTACTGATTTCACTAAAATTTAATTATGGTCACATGACATGTGACGTGATTCAACTTTTATGTTAAGGCAAGAGTACCCATCGTGATTTAGTTCTAGGGAAAATTCCATACAGTTGTACGCAATTTTGTGGAAGATGTTGTTGATCAAACTTGTTTTCCGGACACATAATTCATACCGATGCCTCATATGCCCTACTGCATGAGTAGCCAGCCTATAGTAACTACAGTGTTATAAAACAATGGTAGAACACAGCTTCGAGTTTGGTTGTGTTAACTAGAGGATGAACTTTGCTATTCTTGTACAAGAAACGTATATTTCCAATTATTTTTCAGTAATGAAGCTATAATTTTCTATTTGAGGAGCAGTTATTAAGAGATGTTGCGTACTTGTTTGTATTGCCTGGTAACTGTTACCATGGTAACCGAAGTTACACCTTGAAAATCTTTTAAAATAATGATCTCCTGGAGTTATATCACATACCCACATTTCAAGGGACTAGCTTTAATTACTCCAGAGATATGATTTTTTCACCTTCCCAGATAGGTCACATTTATAAAATTCTGTACGTATTGTAGCACCCCCACTCCCCATAAAAAACGTGCTTTAGCAGATCGCTGACCCCACATTCTACCAGTACTACCGGCCTAGAAATGTTCTATGGGTATCATTTTATCATAATCGGAGCACAAACCTTTTGTGTGGTGGGGGTGCTACGAAAACATTGTTTAGGGCCTATTTTGAGATCTGCTCCTCGACTATCAAGGGAGGTTTACCTCGGTGTAAAAACCTGGCGAGGTTTTCTTTGTTTTATGAGGTATTGTTTTGCTGTATGCCATTGTTCAGAATGTTTTGTTTTCTTTGTTTTACGTCATTCGTGAGTTTCACAGGTTTTTTACACCGAGGTAGAGCCATCAAGGTAAGTATCAAAGGAAGTACAGGAAAATATTCACATATCCCAAGTCTGATTAACACCAGTTAAATCGTTTCAAACTTGGTGAATTGATTTTGTGGATACATTTCGATCAATTATCCTTAAAATTAGAGGAGCTAAGAGCATGGAAGCAACAATAATAGTCTTCATTTGTCCGTCAGCCCTGTTGAATATCAAAATATACGTGCCTGCCGTTCAATCCGCTGATTGTCTTGGATTTCTGGCTATGTTGTGAGGGTCGATTCCGCTGAAATTTGACAGGGATCTTGGTGGATGATGGAATTACATCGTGATTGTCGTTTCATAGGCCGATGATATTTTAGCTTGCTAAAGTTAGAACTGGCAAAAAGCAACGTTTGTGTCCGAGGTTTCTGATTGAGAAGCGCAGTAAAGTAAATGGTTTTATTTCAGCTGTACTTAGTGATAAAAGATGCATCTTCTGTGATGTGACAGAAGCAGATGTCTCATTTTCAAGACTTGTTGAAAGTTATTGGCTTCCACAGCAGCGAAACTGTGAAACTTAGCGAAGCAGCGAAACTGAGCGTCCGATCTTCTTTGTGAAATTTGTTTTTGTAATTTTGCTTCTGTAATACCACTGTATACAGCAGACTAAGTTTATCGTTCTGGTGTATCAGCCTGAGTTACTGAAGTTCTATATCCGTGATGAAAATTCGGACACAAAATTGCAGTATTTTCTGTCTCTGAAGATCGAACGAGTGTACTAAAACTGTATTCAAAAATCTGCAAGATTTCATTCACACGTGCAATTAACAATACGCCGAACACACAATGTGTTGAGTTAATTTAGAATAAAATTAGAGTTTAAAAACTCTTCTCGTAAATATTCCGTGCATTGCAATGTCGGAATCAGTCACACGGTTCGTGCATCTCTTTAAAAAATACATACGTGATTAGGTTAAGCACAGCGTGACATTAAGCAACAGTGAAAAGAAGGCCTGAAAAAATTTCAGCTTGCACGGTACCGGAGCAGTGCTCTACCAACTGAGCAAATAGACCTGTGAGTGCTATGCATATACAATTGCACCTCGTACAATGTGACAAATAGACACTTTTCATAATGGCGCGCAACAAATTATTCTTTTATTTCTATGGTAATTAGCCTTACTAGCCTCGTTAGCATGTGCAAAATTCAATAGAATTTTTGCGTTTAAGTGAGGTTAGTAAGGCTAATTATCATATGACTGGCTCTTTCAGCGGTCAAGATGAATCAATTCGTCTGCTGTGATTGCTGTGATTGGCTACCCGCGAGGTCAAGATGGAACCATCTTGACCGCTCGGGATAGCCCGTTCGTCTCGCGTTTACTGTCTTTTAATAGCGTTCTTTGAGTCATATAATAAATCCTTCACTGACCAAGCTTGTTCGGTCAAGATGGCGGGATATTGGCCTCGTTCTTTTTCTGCGTGTTTATGGACCTCGACTTCGTCTCGGTCCATAAGTACGCAAAAAAGGAACTTGGCCAATATCGCGCCATCTTGACCTCACGCTTGGCTAATAACCCATATTTAACATACATACGAAAGAATGAGCAAAATCGTACACCATTATGTAAAAGGTCCAGTTCAAGTTCAAGTTTATTTCAAAAACACAGGGATCACTACTTGCAATATTACATTTCTTGCAGCACGCGGGTTCATACACTACTGGAAAATTTAGCTTAGCTTATTTTAACTTTGAAATAAGTAAAAAATTCTTGGTAGACTGGGCCACAAAATTATAGCTTTAGAACTAATCGAGGCGGACCAATACATTTAATCGAGGCGGTACAGCAAGCTTTGAGGGAAGAAACTTTATTGATTTGTTTCACACCAAGTACTGACACCCAGATAAGATCAAATCAAGACGTATGCAGGGTGTAAAACTTCTAACCTCGGCTACAGCGTTCAAGAAATAATACTTATATCATGTGCTAGTCAAACGCAGTTTGTTTGGATTCCCTTAATACGGTTGTCACTGTTCGTTCTGATCTTGAAGAGGGTTTAAACTGCAGTAATTTCTCAATTTCTTCATGTTTTGTCCAGTACGTGGGAATTGCTTCCCCAGTTACTAATCTCCAGTTCAGAGGAATTTTAAGTAATGCATTTGCTCTAAAAAAAATATCCTGCTCCCACATCATTAATCATTATAAAAAGGCTGAAGTGGAATGAAAAAAAAATACATATATTTCGTAAATATTTACAAGTTGTTGACTGAACGACGGCAACTTTAGGTAAGCGTGAACTCAGAGGACTACGAAGATCAATCCCGTCCCGAATTACTGAGTTACTGATACCGCTGAGACACTATTTTGGGCCTTCTTTTCTACGCAATCATCGTTAACAATGTCAACACCGTTCAAATAAGTTGTCGTCAAACATTTATCATAAGTTAGCATCATATTGTTAATCTTAAGTGCGGTCGCTTGCGAGACGTGCTCGTTTATTTTCCAAGACGGGAAGTTCACTTCAGGTTTTATCGATTTCCAAGGCGACCTTTGATAGATTGGAGAGTAAATTGAAGACTAAGCGTCAGATAACATTTGAACGTAAATTATCTAACTTGATCACCTTCTTTCCTTCTAATTTCGTATAGAAAATATTCATAATTACTGTGAATTTATTTAGTTCTTTAATGAAAAAAAAAAGGTGATTTTCATAAGCTGAATTGTATGTTCAGAATTTCTTTGAAAGTTAGCCTGTTCTAGAGGATCAGATATTGGAAGGAGGGGTTCAATGAGAATACGTGAGTTTCTTTTTCATGTGTCAGACTGACTGGGGGAAGCCATCAGAAATTCAAATATTCCTCTTGAACATTTGACTAAATCTTTTTGCGCAAATTTATTTCGAGTGTAACCTAGAACCAATTGTCACGTGACATACAGCTTCACTACCCCTGTGAAGAGTTAACAGCTATAGTCGAGAAGTTAAAAGGCAGTGCATCTATCATCGTACTAACTGGGCATTGTTCACTCCTTCTCAATCTTTTTTCCAAGCACATGGACATTTAACACTGCTTCGTTGAATTTTTGCTCCGTCTAGTAATAGGTGAGTCAAAAACTTTATATTCTGGAATTACAAAGGTTTCTATGTAAATCGAAGCCCCCACCTTAGAGGCAAGATCCCAGGCTAACTCTCTCAGATCATTGTACATGCACCGTTAAGCGAAACTTGGCTTTTCTTAATTCACGAAATAATGTTTCACCCTACACTTCCTTGATTGATTATCACAAAGAGGATCCGAAATGACCAAACTCTTGTTAAAAGCTAGGCATCAGCCGTAACAGGAAAATGGAGGACTAATTATAATTGTCCAATAAAACTAGCCAACTAGCTGTGTTTTGGCCACGGGTGGATTAACTTATTGTGTACAAGCCTGAATTTTTTTCAGGCTTTATTTTCACTACTACTTAAGTAGTGTTCATAACTCGGATAAGTACTGCGATGATCACTGACATATTCACTCATTATATATGATTTTCACATATTCATAGTCGACTATTATACACTTAATGTATGGTCCGGAGGGAAACAGTTAGTTTTGTTTTTCCAGAGTCCTAATGTCAGGACTCGAGGGAAAACAAAACTAACTAGTTTCCCGAGGGACCATACATTAAGTGCTTTGTTATATACCGAGACTTTCCCTTCAACAATCACAGCAAAATGAACTGACAAACAAACAAACAAACAAACAAACACGGCACTACAAGAACTCGTCTTGATTCACAAAGCTGTATAATGAATAATTTACAGAAGTGATTAAAAGTACCTGAAAAAGTAGAATGTGCCTTTCTTGTATTTTATAAATCTTCTCCTCCTATTGGATGCTGAATTTCGTCGGTTGATAGTGGAGAAAAACGTTTCCTTCTTGTCTCAGGTTCCATAACTTTTGTATTATCGTTGAACTTGCAGTGTTCTCCGGTCCGCCCTCGACAATCAGGCTGACGTGAGCACGTGCTGAAGATCATGCCACTTTTTAGTCATGCACTAATCACGTGCTGTTGTATCTGGCGCGCGGGCAACAACTGCGGAATTGTATCCCGGTCGGGATACATTTGAATTTGGTCAGGGGCACGTGACCAAGAATCAACCAATCGCAGTGCTCATTATGTTGAGTATATAACAACAGTTCATGTTGCACTGTCAGTATTCAGTCTTCTGATAACTGTAAAGGCGTCCTATTATTGATTCTTTATCTCGCTGCGTTTGCACTGTTAAAGGGGTTTTACTCTTTTTTTTTTTTTTTTTTTTTTTGCAGCACAGGGGAATTCACAAGGTAATTGTTGCTTCTTCTTCTTGTTTTTGTATCGATACCCCGTATATCCCAGGTTAATGTTACTTAAAACAATATACCTTTGCATCTAGCCTCGAGTGAAGACCTTTCCTGACCTTGCATACAATTATTACTTACAAAGCACCCCCGTTTAATGTTAAACACAAAGGACCTTTAGCAACGAAGATGGCAACAGTAACGAGAATGCCAAAACACAATAGGTTTAATGAGCAAAACAGTGAATGGTTCTGCACGTGCATTTTACATTTTGGTAAATTTCATTGCCGTCATCTGCAAAACAACAACGTAAGACGACTAAATTTAAGGTTTTCTCGAGAACGTGAGTGCGTGCCGGTAAATTTGTCTTTCTGTTTTTCTTGCTTTAACGCCTTTCATAGTAATTTAGTCCCTGGATAGTTCTTCAGCATCTTACAAGTTAAACAAATTGGAATAATCACGAAAGAGTCACAACAATGAGAATAAACTTATATTTTGAAACGACGTTTTCGTTGCTGTCGCCTGAGTCGTTGCTAAAGCTTCATTGTACTATTTTCCGTTTGCGTGTACATAGCTTTAATAATTATAAAAGTTATAATTATCATAAATATTCCCCAAAATCCCTTGAAGCTAAATTATTTTAAGCTTTATAACTGATTTTGGCAATTTTATAGGGCGTATGCACGTTACGTCATCACCGCCATGTTGGTGTACCGTGAACAAAAGATTTCTCATTAGCTTCTTTTGTTATTGCCCACCAACATGGCCACCAACACAATGCTATTCTAATCTCTGGAGACTGGTTGCATACCCTCTATACCTAGATGTGTGTAGCTGAAACCTAGGGTGATGACGTCATCAATCACTTGACCATCCCTAAATTAGCGTTTTAGGCTAAAACCAAGACGATGGATGCTGGACGATAGACGATGGACGATGGACGATGGACGATATGCCAGTGTCGATTTGGTGGCAAAACGTGGCATGAACACGAAATTCAAATTCGTCACGTAGTCGCGGACTAAATAACTGAGACGAAGGACGATGAATACCAGGCGAGGGCAAAATTTGTCACACAGTCTTTAGGGATATTAGTTGTCACATAATCTTTAGGGATATCAACTGTCACACTATCGTTAGGGTTGTCAGTTGTCACATAATGTCACATGAGTTATTAGAGACTGCACGCAATCCGTAGTAGTATGATGCATGCATGACGCGACAGAGCCGTTTAATCCATACGGCAAACACTCCGCGCATGTTATGTACGGCTGGTAATCCAGGCTATGTGGCCCGTAGGGAGGTGGCTATAAACGATTACAGCTTAGTTTTTAAGCTGTTTTGGTCAACCTTTCCACAAGCGGGCCGTCCTACCACAAGTATCCCACACAAAAATGGTTCATATAAAATAAAAAGAGTGTATCGGCGCTTAGAATTGTATCATAAGTTTGAAGCGAAGGACTTCTGATGAAGTCACTGCATTGCAGCCCACGGCTTTACATCAGTTGAGAACAATTGGAATTGACACACGTAAGTTAAACACTTTAGAGTGTAGGAAAAAGCAGCAATGACTGATCCTATTTTTAAATCCATTAGGAATATAGGGCCGAACTACGTTAGAGACTTTTTTAGTATAAGGAAGACCTCTTACAATTTAACAGGTAACGGTGTTAATCTTTGAGTGCTCAAATTTAATCTTAATTTCATGGAGAACTCTTTTACTTAAAAGTGCGTTCGATTATGGAATAAACTTCCAGAAGATGTCAAGCTGGCCAGTAATATTAATATTTTTTAAGTCTAAGATAAGTTCTATTCGGCTGTAAATTTTAGTAATTTCCTGTCATTTTATATTTTATCATATTTATGTGTATATAGATTTTAGATAATACATTAAATTTTATAATTGTAGACTTAATGCACATTTGTATATTGAACGAGCACTTGTGCTCTAAGACGTTAACGTGGATAAATAAATTACTGTTACTGTTACTGTTACTGTTACGTAAACTCGTGTAAAGTTGCAACATCTTCATTTCACTCTCTTTTCCACAAATATCCACAAAATCGATACTGGCATATCGTCCATCGTCTATTGTTTATTGTCCATCGTCTATCATCCAGAATCCATCGTCTGGGTTTTAGCACGGACCACAAACGGACCAAACTGACGCTTACTAAAACAGTACCCAAAGGTGAAGTTGTGGAGAGAGTTTAGAGTCAAATTTCTTATTGATTTGACAAAATCTGTCAAGCGATGACTTGTGAATGACATGTAACATTCGTTTTCCAAGGTCTCCGAAAGCATCACATTGCGTGATCCATGAACACTTGTGTAGTATTTTATACCATGCCATAGAAAATACAGCCAATCAGAATGCAGGATAGCCGTTGTATATTCGTCAATATTCCATCCAACCTTCCCATCGATCAATGCAATTCAACGGTATCACACCCAACCTTCCCATCGTGCGTTGAAATTCCCGCTCATGCTGGCCTTGCTGGCCACTGTATTTTCTATGGCATGGTATAAAATAGTTATGCAACCCTTTCTCGGAGAAAGGCTCGTGTGTATGCCAAGAAAATACAAGTGACTCGTGGGATATTCCACGGTATACCACTCGAAAGCGTTGCATAACTAGTATATATTGCGCAATCTCGTCACTTTTGTGTACCTATGGCCGACGGGAAGGTCCAGTTTGCTGAGATGGCCATGTTGGTGCCAAAACAATAGAAAAATGTAGCTCAAGGGTTGCATTATAATAGAGTCAAATTCCCAAAAGACGTTTTCGCTATTGTTCTTTCCACCAACATGGCCGTCGTGACGTCAGATGCAATCAAATAATTCATGTGCGTTTCGTTAAACGTTTGCTGTGAAGAGAGGTACGAATACAAACTGAACTATCTTCGATTGGATATGTTGCTTAGAGTACAACCTGTCTCCTCAGAGGAAGAATAACTAACCTGTTGGCAGACATGCTAAAGATGATCGACCATTTTAGAAACATACGTTTGCGTAACGTCTCTAGTATGTACATGGCGACTATGTTCCGTCTAACTCCAGTGTGTCTAAGCGCAATTCAAAACACAAATGTTCGATAACGCTCTGTAAACTTGAAAATGGAACAAGGAAGATAATGCATGTTACTTCTTTTGACGGTCCACAAATCTTAACATGGTAAAATAAATTATTTGCTAGTAAATAAGAGGAGACATCATGCAAATGTTAATCGGAACAAGGTGCAGAGCTATTCAACAACAACAACTTTATCACTTTGGCCCAGGCCCTTTGGGCGAGAGACGGAGTCAAAAAATGGCTTCGCGGTCATCAACACAAATCTGCAAAATTGCGCAATCGAGTGACGCTGTCCCAGTGTAATTAGCCACCTTTTTCACAATGTGCTTGAGCTTGCCGCCATTCGGAGCAACTTGTATTCTTTGTTATTTCGGTTGCGCTGCAATTTTTTCCCCAAACACTGCAACATTCTCGAATCGGTCGATTAAAATAAAATTCGAGCGCTAGTAAATGTCAAACGTATTAAAGTACACTGAATACCTGAACAAAAGTCGATTCGACTAAAAACAGAAATGTATTCTCTAGAAATTGCTATGTCAACAAGTTAGTGATGGCCGGTATGAATTCTTGTTGCCCATGCCAGCAGAATCTACAGTAACATCTAGATTTCATCGTCATTGTGCAAAACATAAGCTCGGCGTGATCGAGAGCCGAGAAGAATTCCAGTGAAACAGCTTAGTCGTGTTGTCCAAAATAGCAGGAAAACAACACAAGGCTACAATTAGCCTAAACGCAGGCCTGCAAAAATACCACAGTGTATCCCTAGTTTAGAAACGAAACGAACGGTTTTAGATTCGAGGCATGGTTAGAGAAACCTCCGAAATGGTGCATGGAAACATCTTAAGTAAAACAAATGGAAGAGAAACGTGAGCTTTGAAAACATCTTTCCAACTCGCATTACCGACCTTCCATGACACAAAGATGACCATACGTTAATGACTCCAGGTGCTTTCTATTTTTGTGTAAACGATGTTGGTTTGCCAACGATGATGCCTTGGAGAAAAGGATCCAGTGGATACAGGACGCTTCCACTTTAAATAATCATAGGTTGAATAAACAGAAGAAGATGCGAACTTTGGTCGTGGAGGTCTTTAATTCAAGGGGAAGTTTCGCTCATTCGGGTATGGCCAGAAATTCCGGACATTTGAGCCGGCACAGTACAGCGGATATCTTTCGAAAACAAGATGGCAATAATGGCTATTAAGATCTTCTAATCGCAATTTTCTTTCAATTGCTCCCATCTTGTAAAATAGTCAGACACTGTAGAATAAAACACTTTTTTTCAGCCATAAGAGATTAAAAACCCGCGGTTTTCTGCAGAATACTGGTATTAACAGCTGCCCGCTGGGCTTCGCTTGAGGCTCATGATGGGCTCATATTCGACTGCCGAAACAGCGGTAAATCAACTCGGCTTATGCCCATAGAAAGACCACTGACCAAAATGACCTTCTTTTCAAAGATGGCTTTGGAAGCAAATTTGGTTCTTGTCTCGCCCAGATATGGCGTTTTGAATTCGATATATTTTAAGGAATTTATCAAAGAAACAACACGGAAATTTTGCTGTTTATTCTTTTGTGGGGTTTTCAAACGGAGAAAATATAGGGCTACTTGAAAGTGTATGAATCTACGAGGACTCTACGAGCGATGGCAAGTAAATTGAATGTGTTTTCCCAACATTCACTTGCACATTTTTTTTATCAAGCTTATTTCGCCAGTAATCGCAGTTTATAAACAAACGGTTTTCTCGATTCGATGAATATCACAGGATTCCTTACAAATATTTCGGCGGCTACTGGTGGAAGATCAGAAAAACGTTCAAATTGTACATGAAAGTCGTTTCCTTTATGGTAATTTTTACATATTTAGCCCTATAATATAACAACCTATTATGGTTCAGTTTCACATTTTACTTTCTTAGCGTCTTAAAGAGATATTTGCTATTTTCCTCGAATGCCCCCAAAAAATCTTTATACATTTCGGCGTCCCGATCAGTCTTCAGGTTGCCGCGCGTAGTCGCGCGTGGGGTCTCGTGTCCTAAATTTCTGGCGATGCTTCTTCAACACTAAAACATCACTGCTCGGAATAAAATTTACAAGAAGTGGAAAAGCCTTAAATAAGTTACAAAACAATAGTTAACAAAGAGAACAAAACTGAACAAAATTTTTTTCATAAGATTTAATAAGAATTATTTAACAAAAACAAAACCGCCAAAAAGCATATAAAATACAGCAACAAGATAGTGTTAATTTTACGAGACATTTTGATAACAATCTCAATTGCCACGCGGTGGGACCACGGCACGGCGTTGTTTACGTTTCAGTTATCAGTTGCATTGCCGTTGGGCATTCAACCTAATGAAAGGCTGTGCGAGCTACATCCAGGAGAAATTTTACAACATCGTTCCAAATTGCGCTCGTGTTTCTATCGGGGCAACAGCTTTTGTTGCGGGGAAATTTTACTGTATTTAGCTTTATGCATGAATGAGTTGGCTCAAAGAAGCCTTTGATTTTAACTTTTACACTTTGTTTTTATTGGAGTGCGCCAAGTAGTCTGACTGGCACCCCCACAATGTACAACACTCTTAATTAATGTCATATTGCAGTCCAAACAATCATAGATAATATGCTATTTTGCTCATATTTCGCGCGCACTGCAGGATGGAGCGAGCGAGCTAGATACCAGGCCGCTGAGCGGGCAACACTCCCCGTCACGGTTGAAAAATGGTGGACAGCGTTGAAGCATTTCTTCGACTGAACTGTCAGTCGCCTGACAACCTGAACAAGTTTACTGTCGTTGAACTAAAAGAGTATTTCCGTCAAAGAGACCTTAACCTATCAGAAAATAAGAACGAACTATATGAAAAGGTGTTTTACGCGTACAAGCTTGCAGTTCCTAAAAGCCTAGGTGTTAAAGACGAGGAAAACATAAAAGTAAACAAACAAGTGAAAACAAGTTAGTGGTCGGGAATGGCCTCATCAAGTTACCGCCTCCAGATGAACTGAAGCAAGGATGGCAGTTGGGAAGTGTAAATTTTCCGGATACCACC
>JAEMWC010000016.1:2207500-2252500 GCA_016490735.1 Pachyseris speciosa | reverse complement strand
AAAACATGCCAGTTGGAGCAAGGTCACCGTGTTTCCAAAGAGATGAGATCTTCAAAGTTAAGCATATTCTGTCCCAGTCCCTTTTCAATTTTATTTTACGCTGAAATGGTTTTACTAAGAGTTATACACAGCTTAAAAGCCTTTATCTTACGAATTAAACAAACTACCCACCAAGCAGAACAACGGGCATTCCTACAAAAAGAGAATTGAAGTTTTGCTTAACTTATCCAGCAGCCTCTCTATCGGATAGTCAAAGCTGATTTCCTCGGCATTACGCTTCAACTTTTGTCATGACAACACAACACGTGGAGAAAAATGCATCCTTTCATGTACCTGCAACTTTCAGACAGTGGAAATAAGTAATCTCCAGCTGTGATCTTTGTGTATCCCAAACTAAGGAAAAAGTTGGTATTTATCAAGCCTGCTTACTTCTTTATATTAAAGCATTTTGGCTGAAATTGCTATATAATACTAAAATATTATTGGTCATTGTTACACTGATTTTTTAGAACAATTACATTTAATTAATTTCCCTTTGCTTTATAGTTCTGCTAATTCCCAATTTGTGTTAAAAAATGGTCGCGCTTCATATTGGTTTAACATTTGTACTCAATAATACTGAAGGAGCGGTTTAACAAAATCAAGAATATACTCTGATCAATTACAGAGGACGCGAACAGCGCAATAAACCAAACATATTACAAAACAATTAAATGTAGCCGACGGCAATGGCGGAAAATTGCACTTTGATTGTACTTCTCAATAGTTGAGAAAGTGATGCGAAATTTGCTAACCAATCAAAGAGCGAGGTGAAGAAAAACAAAAATAAAGGTGAATTACTTTCGACATTAAACATAAAACTGCTGCATCTTCAAATTCAAGTTATTGTTCTCTGCGAGGCTGCAGGAATAGTTGGACACAACGAAAACATGCACAATTTCTCGTTTGAAGGTTAGCCTGAGCTACACTATTTTTTTTCTTCAGACATGAATAATTTTCTAACCTGTGATAAACTGGTATATAGCAGTACGTCGTTCAACGTAGAAATAAAACATCGATACTGAAAGACGAATGGTACCCCTCTCGTCGACATTCGAAAGAGGAGAAGATTAGACAAAAACGGGAGTGCAAGAAAAGGCTTCAGGAGGAGCGAAAAAGGAAAAGACGAAATGCAATGAAATGAAAGCCAGCTGAGATTGACATGCCCGATGTGCGGCAGAAGGAGATTGATGGGGCCTGTGATGATGATCTTGAGTGCGGGAATTCGTCAATTACTGTACGAAGTTAAGAGTGAATTTCACTAATTGTCAAACATACGGCGGCAGAAGTCGAAAATTCGATATCTCTCTTTTCTCGTCCACAAATAGCCCTTAGGTAAATATGAACTGTGATGTAGTTCTTTTCCGCTTGAAACGCTTTAAATTCGAGAAAAGAGAGAAAAATGAATTTCCCCCCGACGATCGCTAAATGGGTCGAACGCAAAGACTGAAACTTAGAAATCTAAACTTAATTTGCGTTCCCGTGTAAAGGAGATCCAAAACTTTTCGATACTTTTTATTGAAAAATAAAGTATTAAGCTATCGAAACCAGGTTATAACTCAACTCAAGCGTCATTCGAGAAAAAAAGCACAGATGTTGAAAACATCCCTTTGAGATAATTGGTCAAATTCCTTATTTAGGAATAATATTTTTGTGGCATTTTTCGGCATGTGCCATAACTCCAAATTTCTTTATAATTCGTCATTGGAAGCTTTTTACGTTGTTGTAAATCATGTATCAAAATCATCTTGGGTTATTCTTTGAGTGGGTTTTGAGGCGCCGCTGAAATTAACCTGATTTTATCGAAAATATCACCGAAAATAAACAATGGACTGCTGCGTGTTAGTTTGACGGCAAGCGGTTTTAGCGCGTTAAAACCCGTGTATTATCAGTTCCTTGTACTGATAAACAAATTGCTTGCTCCCACTTAAAATATGTGGGTAAAAAAATTAAGTCTTGACCCCCGAATTCTCCGCCAGATGTTTGTAACGAGATGTCAATTTCAGATCGAATGAAGAAACAGGAAGTCAAGAAAGCTTACTATGCTACACGGCCTCCCAGTATTAAATTTGAGATAACACATAGCTGAAAGAGATTTTTATTGAATCAATGCATAAAACAATTTTTATGCTAACCTACCGGGTACTGTGGAAATTATTGGAAGTGTCAGGTCAGGGGATGGCATTTCCGCTGAACCGTTATCATCCTCAAATCATGTCTTGTCTCTTGAAATCACGGCACTTTTTCTCAAACAAGGAAATACCTAGCATATGAAATTGAGGTTTGGTTGAAGAAAGCTATTTCATGACTATACTGGTTAAATGTGATTAAAGAAAAAAAATTCTTTGAGAAATAGTAATTTTCACTTTTTATTTTATTTGAATTCACGCTTTTTTTTTTCATGAATAGCCGAATTCATGTTAGAGAAGGAAAATCGTCTGAGACGGGAAACTCGAAACAAGACGGAAAACTCGTCACATGTGACTCCGGTGTGTGACGAGTTTCCTGTCTCAATTTATCCGTCTAACTTTCCCGGCCAAACCGACGAAAAAGTTGGACGAGAAGCTCGTCAGCGACGAAAATCCGTCCTCAATTCCTATTAGACGTGAAAATCGCGACGGGATTCTGTATGTCCTAGGATTTAAGACTGGACCGAGAGATCCCCCAAGTGCTTCTGGGATAGAAAATCCAACATGGTGTCGAAGCTGTCGAAAACGATTGCAAAGAAAAGTGGCAATAAGAAGGAGAAACCTAAGAAAAACATGGTTTGGAGCGAAGAAGAAGCTACAAAATACGCCGAAGTCCTAACAGATTGTGACAACAAGGATCGTTCGTGGCTTTATCGACTAGAAAACTGAGCTTTAAAGAAGCAAGCAAACGAAGAATTATTTGGTGAAATAAAGCTCGAATTGGAGGATGCCTTACAACAACAACATCTACGGTTTTCCTTCGATGACCAGCATCTAACTTCACATTTCTGGGAAAACTAACACGGTTAACCGTCCTTTAAATTCACACTAGTCGGGTTTTTGTCAGACGAAATTCCGTCCGAGACAAGTTTTCCGTCTTCTAATATGAATTCAGCAAATCATTCCCGTGGACTTTCAGAACTCTGTTCTTATTTTATTGGCCTCTTATCGAAAACGTAGGTTCCTAAATAAATGAAATTTCATAGGGAAAGAAACTCACGCGATAGAGAATAAAATTTAGAACTGTTAACGTTCTTGGAAAATCGGCACTTGCTAAAATCGGGAATACCGGAATGAAAGTACTGGAACGGAACCACCGGAACAGCCGGAACAAAACCAGCGGAACAATCAAAACCGCTGGAACAGAACTATCGGAACCATCGCAGAATTGTAGATATAGCAGAGAGAATTTTAGCCTTACCGTTTCCTCCTCCATGGCCGGTTCTCATTCAGCTGCGTGGGAAATGGCGGGAAATACAAATCATGTGGGCAACGAGGAGGGTGTAGGGAGGGAAGGGAGGAGTGATTTATTTATTTATTTGTTTGTTTATTTTTATATACAGGGTGCTCAGTTTGATTTCGTTTCGTGGCTCGGTTCGTTCCATTCAGGTGGTTTCGGTTGCTCTAGTGGTTCCGTTCCGGTGGAAGAAATCAGCTTTAAATTTGTCATAAGAAGTGGCATCGCATATACACCATGCTCAGTCATGTCTTACTTCTTACAGGAACAATGCTTTGAAAAAGAAACCAAAAGATCCACATATGGCTTCTTCCGTCTCACCTTTACATGGCTTGTGTCAATTTCAAAATAACTGCAAATTTCTTTCAGCATTTGAATGGAAAAAGAAGAGAGCTTCGAGGAACTGATGAGTTCACATATGTTATAACAGTCATAAACTATTGGATGCTCCAACGACACTTCACGCATAACTACTGTGGTGAGCTCTTGAAGTACACTCTCCATTTCTGCGCAATCTGCCGCTTCTTCGTCACTACCACTTGTTACATCTGGTAAGCGCCGCTTGGCTGCTAGTCGACTAAAAAAGCTTGCTACCCGCTGGGAAGTTAGAAACTCTGCACTTGTGAACAAACGATTTCCCTTAGTGTCCCTGGCTGTCATCATAGCCCTTGCAACAGAGTCCGGATCCGCTTTTTGTCCCGAGGTTTCATCAATATCGAATTTCTTTGTTAAGTAACCTTTCTGATTAGCGGTGAATCTAGTTTCTTTTACTTTTGATGACCTCAATGCCCACCCCATGGGGAGGAGCAGGCTTTCCACCGATCGCACTTTGGTTACTTCTGTCGGAATATTTGGAACACTACTGGACTGCACATCCAGTCTCTTGGAATAACCAACGATGGCTCTGTCAAGGAGACCCTCGTTCTCAATAGCAAGGTGATGTCTTCCACAGTCGAGGTGTCTTTGAAGCGATGAGAAACGTTGATAATATTTAATGCAGCCTTCTTCGGGACAGGAAAAGAGGCTAGCACTTGATTCATCAGAGGAGGACTTGTCGAGCTTGGTGAATCGCTGGGTCCACTTGTATTTGCTTGTTTTGAAGGGATCTTTGCCTTCTTGGCTGCAATTGGTTTAAACTTAGCATTTTCTCCACAAGTGCCGCGGTCAACGGCTGACAGCCTTGGAGCTGCCATATTTTGTTGGACGACAAGCTTTTCCGACTGAATCAACTTTCCAGGACCAATGTCATAGATAGGCCTTCGAAACTAGCAACCCTTCGTCAACATACTCTATGTTTCAAATAGTGCTCACACCTTCCAACCGGATGGCGGGAAATGCAGAAGCCTCAGTGGGTCCTGAAACGGTAACGTTAACAGATGGTAATCCACCCGATGAAAGGATGGCATCCATCATTTCCTCTGCACTTTCAATATTGCTCTTTGAATTTAGATAAATCTTCATCTGTGACTTGATGGTGGCGGCTTTCCTGTCACACGCGCTTTTACCTGCCTGAGAATCACAGAAATCCATCCGCCTGACTGAAATACCGTAATGTTGGCTCATTAGTTTTGTTCCAACAATTGTCGTAACACAGTGATAACACCCGGCGTTGTCTTGCCAGTAGTAGATGTTTTCAAGTTGAGGCTGGGCTTCTTTCAGCTGTTGCACCACATCTGACATAACAGAGAGCACCGTACAGCTATCCTGACTGTAGCCGCGGAACACATTAACAAACGTCATCATCTGAAGTTTGCTGTCATCTTCTCTTCTAATGGCTACAGTTAGGTGCCAGGAAATCCCACGTTTTGCGAACCAATCCTTCTGGCTCTCTCTAAACTTTCGGGGAAGAAATTTCATCGCCCAGTCCTGGACTAGAAGATCGGACTTGGTGTCCAATGCATTCATTATGTCCAATCTTGCTTCATCTTGATTGATTGACCGCAGCAGATGCGCTTTCCAGCCCAAAATGTGTTGCTTAGCCTTTCCCATTACAAAACTGAGCTCTTCTTTCACTTCATCTGTAGTCAGCGCCTCAACTGCGGCCACGATGTCATCCATCGTCTTCGTAAGATCATCACATTTGTTGCAATAGATTTTGTGCTCGTGTGAACATTGGGACTGATAATCACGGTCGGTAGGGTCGCTTAGTGCGTAGACGCGACAGTGATCAGGGACATCGGAGCTCTTTGAGACATGAACCTGTAAAGGGAAACAAACACAATGACCTTTTGTAGCTAACGGTCACATGGTACAAATTCTACTATGGCGCTGACAGCAAGCTGCGCACAGGAAAATCGAAGTTAAGCGATCTCAACCAGTCATGTACGACTTTTGTTTGTTTCGAATGGCCTGGTGCGTAGCTTACTCTTTGAGTAATTTCTGTTTTTCAAGAATCTGCCCAGTTCTCCTCATTCTTCACGTTCGAATATTGGAAAGCGATATTCACTTCACAGAACGTTAAATGTTGAATTTAATGTCGTTATTATTATGCGTTATTAAAAAAGGACCAGGGGACATTAGTATGCATTATCAAAAAAAGGACTAGGAAAGTATTGCTGAACAATACGCTCCGGTATCATGTTGCGTACGACATTCGATATTTTGATCACCTCCTTAGTTGAAAGTGTGACCACTTTTTCTCCAAATGGGAGGTCTTGGTATGATCTTGATATGAGGACTGGTGATAAACTCCAGAAAATGTGCGAGCTTATCTTGTGGAACCACCATTCTTGTTCGTACACTTGGCGATGGAACTGGTGCACCTCTTCCATGGAGAAGAATATGCCGTCTAGCCACCATAAAGCGATATCTGGTGAAACTTGGTACCCACTTTTGAATTTTCGCAAAACTGGTTTTGTCAGCCATGATAGAGAGTATCTGCCGGCGTGTGTCCTATTGGTCTGCATTCTTATAGCAAGTTGCCAGGGCATCCAAGAGTGTCTCATCTGTAGTTACAGTACCACCCTCAGTTTCTGCTGAAAATAACCGTTGCGTGACTTGCGATTTGGAGAGAGCGTGCCATAGCTGCTCTGGATCTTCTGGTGCTACTTCACTAACAACGGCCGAGACGGCTTGCCTTGCTTTACGAACATGCTGCTGTTTTGTTCGGTCACTAGTTTCGTTCCAAGATGTTCGCAATGTATACCTGATTGGACTAATCTCTCTATTTTCCAAAAAGGTATTTAGATGATCTAAGGAGCTCGGGGCATCTGTAATTTTAGATGTGGAGATATCTGTCATATTCGACGTATCATCATACGACTTGTCTAACTGTACAGGTGAAGAAAGGCCACTTTCAGGGGTTTCTTCAAATCCTTTGTGACACTGCTGGAAAGGAGTGCTTGTATTTGACCTCCTGTATCAAACTGAAAGGAAACACAGAAATAACTTTTTGTTTAGCTGAAATATACTGATTAGGCTATTGATAATTACTTTCTCGTTCACATGAAGCAGCTTTTCGTTTTACGGAGTTACGCTTGTATGTCTTTTTTGAAACTGTTTTCCGGTAAACTATTTTGTTTGGAGTCATTGCTAAAAGATATCAACTCAGTCTTGGCTACTCACTAGGGATAAATTTTCCAAGGGGCAGAGTACTTCAGTGTCATTCAAAAACTCTTCAGTCACTGCATTTCTTTCAGGTACCGGTTCGTCCTTGCTTTCCATTTTTGAAAGCAAAACTCTGCAGTTGCGACAAAACCTACTACAAAACAGCATAAAAGGAAATATTATTGGTACTGGTACACCCAAGCCTGCAAAATCTCTCAAAAATGAGACTAGAAATTTAAACAAAAAGTACCAAATTCTGGTGAAATACACCCTTTGAAGATTTAGTTCTTATTTAAGCGTCAAGGCACACGAGACTGTTCCCTTATTATTTTTAGAAAATCGAGACTTTTGGATATTACCGTGAAGCACTAGATTGACGATTTTCTGCGTTTTGCTTTAATCCTTGTTTTAGAAAAACGTTTGAAATCAGAACAGGCACTTTAGCCCCTAAATACAGATACCGGATTTATTATTCCGTGTAAAACCGTACAAGAACTGAAGTAAAGTAAAACCACTCTATTCAGATTCAAACTATTATTTCCATACTCTTGAACCATGCCCAGTTTACCAGACCTCTTCCCTCATTCCCCTTCCCCTCTCTACAAAAAAAACAAAAACAAAACAAAACAAACAACAACAACAACAAAAAACAGGGAAATTGGCAAAATTGATTGATTGATTGATTGATTGATTGATTGAATGCTTACAGTTTATGACCAATTAGGTATTTACTTCATTTTTTATTGGAGAAGAAGGCATGTTGCATGCATTCAATTAAATTGGTAGCAGATACCGTAAACCATTGGATAGTTTTTATTTTATGATGAAACACCCAATTCACGTCTGTTATGTAAGGTTACACATGCTCCGTCACTTAAGACATCCAGAAGCGGAACGCATGTAATTTTTTACAAGAACAAATGAAAAGATGGTCAAGTTAGCCATAGTTAATGGCTGGAATATAATTCGCGTTGGTTTTGTTCTTTTTGTTATAATCTATGCATAGCTGATCTAATAGCAGCGAATACACCTGTTCTCTGATGTACATGATGGGATCCGCGTTTCCTGAGGACCCTCTCTGCTTTTGGCCTTTTTCGTGCATCGCTATGGGTTGATAATCCCTGAGGGATCTGGCAACGCTGAGATCCTCTGCACTATCCAGTGCCCAAGGATGAGCGGTGGTATGGGCAAATAGTCAACTGACCAATATTCTCTGGAACTGTAAATATCGATGCTCGGGCCAGTCTTAGATCAACTTCATTTTCCACATCTCTAATCCCCCATGTCGACTTATCTCCCGCTATTTCGCGAGTGCAGTGTAACAACGGAACAACTTCTGTGTTCTTCGCTTTATCTCTCCGCTCATAGGCACACGAACCCCCAACAATACCGTTGAAAGAACACTTCGCTTCGATAAAAAAACGTTTCGAAACTCTCCCGCGCTGGGTTCAATAATGTTGTTCTAATTTTTAAATGTCAATCAAGATTATTATCAAGGCAACCTCAGATTAGGCCCGGGTAAACGCTGTACTTCACAAGAGCCAAACTTAACTCAACGTTCTTCATGGCTGGCTGCTCGCGATCTAGTTAAGTTCGGTGAGTTCGGCTGAATTAAGTTCGACGTTTGACTCAGTAGGTGAACTTTAATAAATTAATTTGGGTCGACCTAAACTGTACTTAAGTTCGGCTCATGTGATACGGCGTTTAAGCCGGGCCTAACAGTCCACGAAAGCACCCAGATCAACAATTTTCTGTGGTATGACTGGGCGATTTTATCGAGAAGTTTCTGTTTTGGATTGAGCAAAATGCCACATTTTAAAGCTGCACGCGCAGAAAAATGGCGTTATTTGGATGTTCTATACTCTCACTGGGCACGTTCGATTTTAATGAAAACTGGATACGAGTGCTAAATAATAATTGTAGCGGAATCCACAGTAGTAATCAACATTTTTCATCAACTTAGATATGGAACCTTTTTAAAAGTTGCATTCGTTACGAAGAAAAACTTGAAACTTAAAAATGAACTGTTGCTTTCTATTCTATTTTCTTTTAAACAATTTACGCTGGATGTTAATTTAGACGGCCTCGGTCACTTTAAACTTGTCTGATTAACGACTCCCATATTTAGGGTAGGATGCAGATACACAAACTCTTTCTTATTCAATGGGTGATTTACTGGTTCCTCCGCTTTGTTGTTTACAATCACAAGCTTTTCAAAGGAGCAAAGAAAGAGAGTTTATGTACAAACAATGAAAACGTAAAGCTTGTGGGATGTGGCTGGAGTGACAAGGATACTTTACAAATTAATGTGATCAAGTAAGCTGAAGCCACTCAAAAGGCACTAAGGCCACAAGGTACTGAGGCCACAATTTTTTGAATAGAAAAAATACGAACGGAAGGCCTTAGCGTGGGAGAAAATGCAGTTGCTTTGCAAATAACGTTTGAAAATAAACTTTCGAAACCTCTGCAATGAACTGCTCTTTCTAGCATTTTTCCAAACGAAAGGACATCGCTTGCCCGGCTTTGCTTGTGTCCTATGTTGACTTCCGGTGCAATGTACTCAGAACCATAGCTTCACTTGTATTCCTTCTGTTCCTTTATTGGCTTGCTTTTCCCAAAGTCGATGATGATCGGACGATGTCGACGATATCGTCTTTTGGTTCAAGTCATGGCCAGAAATCTCGGACATCACATTTCGTGCGACTTACATTCACGTTGTCGCGTAATGGCCTTAACCGCTGATTTGAGCAGTGACCTCCCGGCTCATATTTTTAGGACAGATCGAGGGGTGAAATACAAATATGTTTATGGTCAAATGAATGTCACTGGCTAAAGATATTGCCAAAACGAGCAATGGCGGACAGAATCCACGAAAAAAGCTATCGAACGATGCTTTTGAGGGACATTTGAGGCACATTTGGCCGAGATCTCGCTTGTTGAACTCAGAGCACGAGCTTCCGGTTTACATGTATTGCACATCGCAGCTTTACTTCTTTTTTTATCATCGAAATGGAACGGGTTAGTTTTCTTGAATCTCCTCGAGAATCACAATGTTTATAACACCAAATATGCAGGATTTGCGTGCGAGAATACGGTGCTCAGAGCGAGACTTTGTTGTCTTCTTCTTCATGGAACGGAAGTGGATCTGCGTGACATGTCGACCTTCCCGTGGTCCTTTTCATTTTGTACGGTTTTTAGCAGCCAAAAAGAAAGGTACGTTTACAAGCTGAACAACTGTGTTTTATTCTAAAAATAGCGATCTATCTGCATCTTTTGACTCGATTTTGGCAACTTACATAGCGACTTAAGATTTTCGAATTAAATTTGCTAGCAAATATATTGTCTTCGCTTTTTTTTTCCACTGATTTATAAGGTTTTGACTAGAGCTGAAATTGCAAATTGACATCCTTCCAAAAGAAAGGTATGAAATTCGTTTTTGCGCTAGATTTCTTAACTACAATATCGCTGAAATGTTTTTAAATAACGCTCGATTTTGGCAAACGGAAAAACGGTATTAATTGTGCTTGTATTTTCCATAACTCCATCACTTCTCATATAAAGCTTTGTAATTTCGTACGCCATTTTTGATATCGATTGGGAAAAGCCGCTACTACTCTGCGGGGTCAAATGTCCGAAATTTTCGGCCATGAACACGTCATATTTCAAGTCGTTATGCAGAAACCCTGTGCCATGGATGTATTCCAGAGTACTACAAATAACTCATTGAAATACTCCAACGGTTGCTGTTTTCTTTAGTAGTCTTCGTTTGATTCCCTTGTGAAGGGTAAGGCTTTCCTCTCCATGGCCGTGAAATTAAAGGACAAAACAGTGTGGTTCCTGTTCAGTGCAAATGCCCAAAAGAAAAGGAAGCCCAGCATGATCGGCGAGGCTATGCAGTACACTAGCCTCGTAAAGCACCTCAAGCTTACATCTTTGACTCTCTTTCGAAATGTCATTCCGTCTTTTCATTTCCTTAATGCCTGCCTTGATATTTCCACGGTACCAAGCCGGGAAACACTGAGCAAATGCTCCACACCCAACTGGTTCTTGAGAAAATTTTGATAATCAATGACCGGTCAATTTGGCGCACTGAATTGGACGCACTGCTGCATCGATTTTTTGCTTGACTTTTTGTGGTGCATTTAATTGTCGGTGCAAGGGTTTTGGATTCTGTGTGAAAATGTTTTGGATTCTGTATGGGAATGTCTGTCCTTTTATGCTTTGCAAGAAAAGCCATTTTCTTTCCTCTGCTCACGCCCTGGCTTGCTTTATTTCCGATTGCATCTTCAGGAAAATGGTTCGTCTTCTCTATCAAAATCTGTTCTTCTATACCTCCCTCACAGCCAATAAAACCAATCTTTCTCTCTATTACTGCGCCAACCACCCCATCTTCTAGCAATTCTGCGTCACTTTTTAACTTCGTACAGTAATTGAGGAATTCCCGCACTCAAGATCATCATCACAGGCCCCATCAATCTCGCTCTGCCGCACATCGGGCATGTCAATCTCAGCTGGCTTTCCTTTCATTGCATTTCGTCTTTTCCTTTTTCGCTCCTCCTGAAGCCTTTTCTTGCACTCCCGTTTTTGTCTCATCTTCTCCTCTTACGAATGTCGACGAGAGCGGTAACGTTCGTCTTTCAGTATCGATACTTTATTTCTATGTTTAACGACGTACAGCTATATACCAGTTTTATTACAGGTTAGAAAATGATTCGTGTCTGAAGAAAAAAAAAATAGTGTAGCTCAGACTTACCTTCAAACGAGAAATTGTGCGTGTTTTCGTTGTGTCCAACTATTCCTGCAGCCTCGCAGAGAACAATAACTTGAATTTGAAGATGCAGCAGTTTTATGTTTAGTGTCGAAAAAAATTAACCTTTATTTTTATTTTTCTTCACCTCGCTATTTGATTGGTTAGCAAAAATCGCATCACTTTCTCAACTAATGAGAAGTACAATCAAAGTGCAATTTTCCGCCATTGCCGTCGGCTACATTTAATTGTTTTGTAATATGTTTGGTTTATTGGGCTGTTCGCGTCCTTTTGTGATTGATCAGAGTAATTTCTTTGGCTTTGTTAAACCGCTCCTTCAGTATTAATGAGTACAAATGTTTAACCAACATGAAGCGCGACCATTTTTTAACACAAATTGGGAATTAGCAGAACTAAAACAAGGGGAAATCGTTGATGGTTATGAAAGATGCAAATTTTATAAATCTAATCTTATGGTCAAAACAGGCCAGTTGGAGCAAGGTCACCGTGTTTCCGTGATCTTCAAAGTTAAGCATATTCTGTCCCAGTCCCTTTTCAATTTTATTTTACGCTGAAATGGTTTCACTAGGAGTTATACACAGCTTAAAATCCTTCATCTTACGAATTAAAAAAACTACCCACCAAGCAGAACGAAAATTCCTACTAAAAGGGAATTGAAGTTTTGCTTAACTTATCCAGCAGCCTTTCTATCGGATAGTCAAAGCTGATTTCCTTGGCATTATGCCTCAACTTTTGTCATGACAACACGACACAAAGAGAAAAATTCATCCTTTCATGTACCTGCAACTTTTGACAATGGAAATAAGTAATCTCCCGCTGTCATCTTTGTGTATCCCAAACTAAGGAAAAAGTTGGTAATTATCAAGCTTACTTACTTCTTTATATTAAAGCATTTTGGCTGAAATTGCTATATAATACTAAAATATTATTGGTCATTGTTACATTGATTTTTAAGAACAATTACATATGCTTGAATAAATTAAAGCTAACTCTACGTAAACTCAGGATACTTCACAAATTAATGTGATCAAATAAGCTGAAGCCACTCAAAAGGCACTAAGGCCACAAGGTAGCGGGCATTACTCCTTAAATCTAAGAAAGCAAAGATTGAGCCCAAGCATAAGCAGCCATGGACAGCTGTTTCCCGGCCTTGTTAGGCCTCATCAGCATGGCATAGCTAATACTGAGGCTCAAGTACCCACATATTAATAAAACAAGCAATGAAAACGTAAAGCTTGTGGGATGTGGCTGGAGTGACAAGGATACTTCACAAATTAATGTGATCAAGTAATCAGAAGCCAGTCAAAAGGCATTAACAAGGCCGAAACAGCTGGCCGACGTTTAAGTCGTTGTGATAAGCCCGCACCGTGACCAGACGCTTTGCTTCTAGCTTTTCGCTTTTAGCTAACCTGGGAAGGTGTTGTTTCAGGCTTACCGTCTTACGCGTGTTCGTCATGAGGTGTCCCAACAGCTTGTTGGTGTTCTTTCCAGCTGAAGTTTACCGTGCCACCGGGTCCAGTGAAGTGCTATCACATTTGATGCAAGCTCTTAGTGTTGAAAAGATCACCGCGTTGCAGTTTCTACGAGGTGGTGTTGTTCGTTTAACATTCCGTGATTCCGAGTCCTGTGAAGAAGTGTTCCAACATGGCGTCAAGTATTGTGACACGTCGCTTCGAGTTGTCCGCGCAAGTTCCCCGTTCTGTCTGTGTTTTTACGAGCTTTTCCCATGGAGGTTCCAGATGATGTTGTGAGTAATTTCTTCGCCTCCTTTGGCGAAGTGATCTCTGTTCATCGCAGCAAACATGCTGAATATCCTACTTTGTTTGAGGGAAACCGAGTAGCCAAAATGGTGTTATCTAAGCACATCCCAACCTTTGCTCGTATTGATGGGCATAATTGCCGCGTATGGTACCGGTAGGAACCGGAGCAGTGTATCGTTTGCCGCGAATTCGAAACTGGCCATTTAGGCCGGGATTGTCCTATCGCTGGTGTGTGTCGGCGATGTCGGCAGCCTGGGCAAGTGGCCAGAGAATGTAAGCGGGCTTGGGGAGTCTCGCTTGTCGCTCAGATTGCTGACGTCCCAGTCAAGGAAAATGTCCCTCCTGCAAGTACTGGCCCTTCTACAGGTACTGGTCATTCTGCCAGTGAAAAAGAAGTCGTTCCAAAGGATTCCACGATGGATGCTGATGAGAGCGTAGATGGTAGTTGGGCCCGTCGTTCTCCGTCGTCTGTTCCCGTTCTCGAGTCAGCGACGGAGCCTTGCCGGTTCCGGTCCCGGTCGCGGTCTTCCTCCAGCATCTCTGGCAGGATGCTTGGGGGTGCACCGCAGATATTCACTTGGTTGAGCACCGCTGTTAGGCGCAATGACAGATTGCGGGATATTCTGAATGAGTAGGGGACTTATATTTCTGAGTCGCTTCTGGATCGGATTCCCTCGAATATTCAGTTTGCTTCCAAGGATTACGTGGATCATTTGCAACGTTTAGTTCTGGCTAAGAAAGGCTCTAGGAAAAAAAAACTGCCTAAGAATTGTAGCCCATTGAACTGTTTTTATCTCGTTTCTCTGTTTTGTTATTTCGCTTTGTACTGATGTAACTCGTTTTCTTTGTCGTATGTCCGTATTTTTGTAACTTTTGGGGCAGGGGTGTGGACTTGGATTTTAGAGTTCCAGGTCAACCCCTGCCTGGCTGTAAAATAAACTTCCCCCGTCTTTTTGAGGTTTTATCACAGAAAAAAAAAAAACCAAAAAACAGCTGTCCGTGGCAGCTAATGCTTGGGCTCAATCTTTTCTTTTGTAGATTTAAGGGGTAATGCCCGCTACCTTGTGGCCTTAGTGCCTTTTGAGTGGCTTCAGCTTACTTGATCATATTAATTTGTGAAGTATCCTTCTCACTCCAGCCACATCCCACAAGCTTTACGTTTTCATTGTTTGTTTTATTGATATAAGGATATAAGGATACTTGAGCCTGAGTATTAGCTATGCCATGCTGATGAGGCCTAACAAGGCCAAAACAGCTGTCCATGGCTGCTAATCCTTCGGCTCAATACTTTGCTTTCTTAGATTTAAAGAGTTATGCCCGCTACCTTGTGGCCTTGGCGCCTTTTGAGTGGCTTCAGCTTACTTGACCACATTAATTTGTGAAGTATCCTGAGTTTACGTAGAGTTAGCTTTAATTTATTCAAGCATATGTAATTGTTCTTAAAAATCAATGTAACAATGACCAATAATATTTTAGTATTATATAGCAATTTCAGCCAAAATGCTTTAATATAAAGAAGTAAGTAAGCTTGATAAATACCAACTTTTTCCCTAATTTGGGATACACGAAGATGACACCTGGAGATTACTTGTTTCCATTGTCTGAAAGTTGCAGTTACATAAAAGGATGAATTTTTCTCCTCGTGTTGTGCTGTTATGACAAAAAGTTGAGGTATAATGCCAACGAAATCAGCTTTGACTATCCGATAGAAAGGCTGCTGGATAAGTTAAGCAAAACTTCAATTCTCTTTTTGTAGGAATGCCCGTTGTTCTGCTTGGTGGGTAGTTTGTTTAATTCGTAAGATAAAGGCTTTTAAGCTGTGTATAACTCCTAGTGAAACCATTTCAGCGTAAAATAAAATTGAAAAGAGACTGGGACAGAATATGCTTAACTTTGAAGATCTCATCTCTTTGGAAACAGGGTGACCTTGCTCCATTGGCATGTTTTGACCATAAGATTAGATTTATAAAATTTGCATCTTTCATAACCATCAACGATTTCCCCTTGTTTTAGTTCTGCTAATTCCCAATTTGTGTTAAAAAATGGTCGCGCTTCATGTTGGTTAAACATTTGTACTCAATAATACTGATGGATCGGTTTAACAAAACCAAAGAAATTACTCTGATCAATCACAAAGGACGCGAACAACGTAGTTAACCAAACACATTACAAGACATAAAATGTAGCCGACGGCAATGGCGGAAAATTGCGCTTTCATTGTACTTCTCATTAGTTGAGAAAGTGATGCGAGTTTTGCTAACCAATCAAAGAGCGAGATGAAGAAAAACAAAAATAAAGGTGAAATACTTTCGACACTAAACATAAAACTGCTGTATCTTCAAATTCAAGTTATTGTTCTCTGCGAGGCTGCAAGAATAGTTGGACACAACGAAAACACGCACAATTTCTCGTTTGAAGGTAAGTCTGAGCTACACTATTTTTTTTTCTTCAGACATGAATAATTTTCTAACCTGTAATAAAACTGGTATATAGCTGTACGTCGTTAAACGTAGAAATAAAATATCGATACTGAATGGCGGTACCGTAAAGACGAACGTTACCGCTATCGTCGACATTCGAAAGAGGAGAAGATGAGACAAAAACAAGAGCGCAAGAAAAGGCTTCAGGAGGAGCGAAAAAGGAAAAGACGAAATGCAATGAAAGGAAAGCCAGCTGAGATTGACATGGTCGATGTGCGGCAGAACGAGATTGATGGGGCCTGTGATGATGATCTTGAGTGCGGGAATTCCTCAATTACTGTACGAAGTTAAAAAGTGACGCAGAATTGCTAGAAGATGGGGTGGTTGGCGCAGTAATAGAGAGAAAGATTGGTTTTATTGGCTGTGAAGGAGGTCCAGAGGAACAGATTTTGATAGAGAAGACGAACCATTTTCCTGAAGATGCAATCGGAAATAAAGCAAGCCAGGGCATGAGCAGAGGAAAGAAAATGGCTGTTCTTGCAAAGCATAAAAGGACAGACATTCCCATACAGAATCCAAAACATTTTCGCACAGAATCCAAAACCCTTGCACCGACAATTAAATACACCACAAAAAGTCAAGCAAAAGATCGATGCAGCAGTGCGTCCAATTCAGTGCGCCAACATGACCGGTCATTGTTTATCAAAATTTCTTAAGAACCAGTTGGGTGTGGAGCATTTGAACAATAATAATAATTTAGAACTTATATAGCGCATTTTCCATGTGTATATGATCAAATGCGCTTTACAAGCAGATGAAATTGGAATTTGGAAATGTTGGTTTTTGTGGAGAGGGGAAAACCGGAGAACCCGGAGAAAAACCTCTCGGAGCAGAGAAGAGAACCAACAACAAACTCAGCCCACATATGACGCCGAGTCCGGGTATCGAACCCGGGCCACACTGGTGGAAGGCGAATGCTCTCACCACTGCGCCATCCCTGCTCCCCAACACAGTGTTTTTCGGCTTGGTACCGTGGAAATATTAAGGCAGGCATTAAGGAAATGAAAGGACGGAATGACTTTTCGAAAGAGAGTCAAAGATGTAAGCTTGAGGTGCTTTACGAGGCTAGTGTACTGCATAGCCTCGGCGATCATGCTGGGCTTCCTTTTCTTTTGGGCATTTGCACTGACCATGGAGAGGAAAGCCTTACCCTTCACAAGGGAATCAGACGAAGACTACGAAAGAAAACAGCAACCGTTGGAGTATTTCAATGAGTTATTTGTAGTACTCTGGACTACATCTATGGCAAAGGGTTTCTGCATAACGACTTGAAATCTGACCTGTTACTTGAGCCAAAAGACGATGGATATCGTCCGATCATCATCGACTTTGGGAAAAGCGAGCCAATAAAGGAACAAAAGGAATACAAGCGAAGGTTTGAAGACTTATTGTACGGTTATTACAGTCGTCGCATCGTAGCTACAAGTTGTATGGAGGTCGCTGTGACAGAGTTTTGTCGACAATAAAGGTTAAAGAGTTTTGATTATAGCCGAGCGTCGTAGTCCTGCAGAACAGTATTTTCGTGAACAGTTACATAGATACAGCCTTTGCATTCGGGCCTTCCCGACATTTTCGACATCTCGAGCGCATTGGATGCTGGGAAATAATGAGAATTTTTGACAGCACCCGTTCCTTCCCCCAATTCTTTCACAAATAAACTAACTCTACAGCCACTCCGGCCTACCGCCAAAATTTTCTGCTTGTGGTCATCTTTTGTGCTCACAAATTCTAAAATATGTGGCGGTAGGTCAAGAAATTCATCAATAGTCGAGTCCCAAAGGTACTAAGTGTCCGACTGGCCAAATTCCCAGTTCGTCGATTAACAAGCCAAATTCGACTGGACAACAAAGTACATCACCTTGCTCGATTCTTTGAGAAAGTGGACTCTTAGCTACCGTCACGCTTAATGATGCTCATCAGGCAGCCGCTAAAGGTGAAAAATGGCTGTAAACTTAGCAAAAATCGCAAGCAAACCGAACTTGGCCCGTTGTTGTTGCTTCACGGATGAAAAAAAAACTACCTCAAAATGACGTTTTCAGAAACCTTGAGCCGCCAGTGCCTCAGGACAGCAACCTTTTCTATGGTAATTTCAAACAAAGAGTCACGAAATGCTATTCATCGTTTTAGATGGAAAATCACTCCGACAACGTAAAAATGGCTGGTAGTCAATGGGTTAAACTCGAGAGAGCTCTTTGTGAGTTCGAGCTAACCTTCCCTTCCTCTCCGGCCCAAATAATAACAAAGGTTAAGCCACACAAATTGTTGGAACGTGTCTGGACTGTCAATCGAAACTGAATACTGCTTTAATTTCTCTATATCTCCAGCCTCTATTGGACTCTTGTATTGAGGTTTAGGGTTCCCGCGCTTGTAGTATGATTTATGCACATGTCATCGGCTTCCCCGTGGGGTCCACCCCCGGGCTAACCAGGGGGATTGTAAAATCAGTCAAGCAAACTTGACGAATTTCCCCGGGGGGTCGGGGAAACTCTCAAGACAAAGTTCCCTGGGTCAGGTTTCTCTCAGCTGAAAATTTCCGTGACATCCTTTTCAAACTTGTGAATTCCCCTACCCCCTAATCTTTTATCGTAGAACAATGTCAACATTTCCCCTACCCTCTGGCAAAGAATCCCGTCCATCTCTTTGTATTCCCCCACTTATCTCCCTGGTAGGCCCGGGGGTCGACCCCACGGGGAAGCCGATGACATGTGCATTACAAACGGCTTTAAACATCTTGCTCGCATGTGTGAACTCCACGTCTTTCAGGATGTTTAACGGTCTTGAAATAGGCTGTCCTCTGATTGCACGGTGAATAGCAGCTTGAATACCAGTCAAGGCAATTTGTGTTAGATATGTTTTCTTGTTTGTTTTAACTTCGGCATAAAATCTTCGCAAAACTCTCTTCAGTTCAGCTGGGCTCACCGTTTGAAGATCACACACTGATCAGACTTCTTCAAACCCCAAGAGGTCTGTTTTTTGGTGTTTTCTGGCACGGAATCAGCCTGTAACTTTCCAATATCGTCTTCCCCTAGCTAAGACGATTGAGAATTTAAGAATTCTGATCTTCGTTGTTTTTTGTGTTTTCAGCCATGATCTGGGTCTTGAAAATAGCTCCGTGCTTTCTTTTACCATTGCTGCAGGGATTATTTTATCATGAACATTATTAAGACGTGATCACATGATTTTTCTCGTGCTTGTGCAATTTTGTTAGTGTTTGAAAAAAATAAATCGTGCTTATTTAGTCCAAATTACACTTGAAATTTAATGTGATTCCCGGTGATTCCCTAGACATACATATTAAAAGCGAATAAACCCCTACCTGAGAAAATATAAACTTCCAACCCGGCACGTCTGACAACTGTTGTTCTTTCGTTTATAGTAATGGAAGCCGAAGAAGGAAGGTCGATATACGGGCGATTGGACAACTCTCAAAAACCCAAAAAGGTGACACTGTTGGCTTTTGGTGCGATCGGGTTTCTGGTAGATTTCTTCTTCTCTACTACCATAAGCGCCAGTCAAGATATCTTACAAGGAACTGAGATCCAAACATCCGTTGTGCTGTTGGCCTCATCGGCTCCGGCTTGTGTATCAACTCTTTTATACCCGTACGTATCCCAGAGGATCTCCGTTTTGGTGGCATCGTGTGCAATCTTTTTATCTGGAGTCGGTGGAATGCTTCTAACTGCGATTGTTGCTGATCCCTTAGTAAAGTTAATTGGCGTGTGTTTCACATCTTTTGGGTACGGAAGCGGAGAAGCCGTCTTTTGTGCACTCACATCCCTGCATGGGGGGATGACCATGAACAGCTACGCTTTGGGCTCAGGAACATCATTTCTGGCAGCGCCTTTGTTTTACATAGGTAAGTCTACTAAGTTTGATGATTAGTGTTTAGAATAGCTTCATGCTTAAGGTGATTCGCTCTATTTCAAACGAGCCTAAAAGTCATAAATTGTTAGGTGGTGATTTCATTTTAGTTGTCATGACGAATTTGATTTACTAAATCCGATTTAAAAAAGAAAACTAAACATAAAATATTTAATCCCCAACTGATTTTGGTAACTCTGGTGCGCAAGGCCCGTGGTCGATACCTGGGTAATGCGTTGTCGAAACGACCTCATGCATGCGCTCGATCCTTGTTTCGTGGTGCGTTTTGGTCTGACCACCCTATGTATGTTTGGTCCCTCGCCGCTTTTACCTTCATTTTTACCGTACTTCACACAGTCAGAGGAAACAGCAAAACGCAGGAGGATGCAGTTGTTTTAGTTTAGAAGCATTACTGTTTGTAATTAAGCTCGCTCCGAGTCGAGCTTCTTGAGTGCTCTACAAATTTCCAAGATGATCATAATTCGATTTAGCATGAACCAATTGTCTTATAACATTGCCTGCAAAAAAAATGTACGACGGAAACCCTTGCTGACTGCATTTAACATTGCAGACATTTTGGCGTTAAGAGTCTTTTCTACTGTTTATCGCAGGATCGCAGGCTCAAGTCAGGTCAACCAAATCATGATTTTCAGCGTGTTTGCACTGTCTGCGCGAGAGCTTAACAGAGCAGTTTCAAGGTGATTTCCATCCCGTACTGCGCAGTCTCAGCATCCCAATGTTTTGTGAGTCTCACACGTTGGATATTCATTACGAACCACTTACCTTAGGGTTGAGGCATTTTAAATTCTTTCCCCAACTGTTTCTTTGATTTTTACAGCTACGAAGTTGTTTTCTCTGGTCATATCAGAAAGAACGAAGTATAACGCTTTGCATCCACAATGGCGGTTGACATGAAACTTTGAATTTACTTCATGTAAGTGATTTCGATTTTGTGACGTCTTACATGAATCAAAACAAAAAACGTAAACATCTCTTGAGACTGCGCAGTACGGACTGGAAATCACCTTTCAGTGTTGGTTATTATACCACTTAAGAGCGGATATCTGTAAATATCGACCAGAGGTAGGAATTATAAAAAATTCGGAAAATCCGAAAAAAAATTCGGTGGACTACCCTAGGTATTCTATTAATGAAAATATAAATTTTAGTTTCATCGGATGAATATTTTGGTCATATGGATGGTGTCAAGTTCGGGCGCTTTATAACCTCTGCCAGATCGTTTTTTCAAGGCTATAGACCGGGCTACGGTAAGTGCTCAATTTGAATCTAACTGAATTATCATTCAAGCGACAAAGTTTCTTATCACATTTAAGAGGTTTGAACACGCATTTTGAGTGGCCGTGCCCTTGAATTGATTGCGACTAGAATATTTTACAAATTTTTAAATATTTACAAAATTTTGAGGATTTCGCGGGAGGAAAATTGTGTCGAAATTCGAAGGCCTAAAATCACACCCGGTACCTAATTAAAAATTGCAACAAAAACTATTCTACATTAAAAACCAATCTCAAAGCTTTCAATATATGTTTTTGAAACTTTGGAAAACATATAATTCACGGAACACTTGAGTGAAATTTGACTTGACAGTTTTGAGGTTGGGCGCGACATAAATCAATACTCAAACAAATATTTCAGCCAAAATAAGTGTAATTTATGCAATCTCAAGTCTTACAGTTATACATACATGCTTCATAGACATTGAATAAAAAATTAAAAACAATTTTCAGCCGAAAAGAACTCATATCCCAGCTTTTAGGTACTAAACTTGCTTCGCCAAATAAATGTGAACATGCACTGGGTCAAGTTCTTATCATTCAAAGCCAATAGTTCAAAATCTACACCAAATATCTATCCTGTGTAGTATATAATTAGGTGCACGATATGTTTGTTTGTACCTTTTGTCCTTTTTCGTCCTCATTTCCGCAAATACTACCAGCGAAAATCGGCGTGTCACCAGTCTTGTGTAGGTGCTGTTGCGTGATTCGACATTGTGTTGCATAACCTAACAAACGGACAGCTGAACGGAGATCGAACCCGGGACCCGGGACACAGGCACTTCGTCTACATGAGCTTGTTAGGAAAAAATAAATTCTAGATTGAAAAAAAAAAAAATGCAAATCACAATAGAACACTGATAACCTGAACTCGTCAGACTTCCCCTGCTCACTTGTCTGATGCCTTTTTTCGTTCAGTACAGTAGTCTTTATAGATCGTTTTCACCGTCACGCAAAAAACCCGGCGTCCAATAATAAATTCCGAAACCGTTCCATGAAAGAAGCCAAGAAAATTAGATGCGACAAAAAACTAGCAAATTAACAATTCCACAAACCTCAGATCTGTGTGGCACACCGTTTCCGAGTTATCTGCCTAAACTTTTAATTTTGACACAACTTCAAAGAGCTTGTAATTGTATGCAGACGCCATATACACTGAAGTGAGTACATGTACAAGTAAGGTTCCCCAAATCAACTAATACAGTGTACATTAACTTATGCGATAAAGGTGTTTCTTTTTGTTTCTGAGCTACTATACATATACATATTCGAATTCTTGAAATGTTTTAACTGCTGAAAATCATAAGGGAAAACTATTTTTCAGCCATACAGCTGACCTATCTTGGTCACGCACTATGAAAATTTCCGTTCTTTAAAAACTAAAGATGTCAACGAACTAGAAACTCGAGAAAATAATTATTTGTAAGTTATCTTCAACCTGACGTAAATAAAAACTCAGAAGACCTTGCTATTTTAAGTTTAGAATTTGATGACGTCACGGTAGGAAGGTAAACCACGCCCTGACTCGTAGTACTAATTCGAACTGTAACTTTTCCGACAGCGCCATCCGATACCAGAATCCTGGCGGTGATTCGGGCAAATCGACATTCCAAAGCTCGAGTCATGAAATTAAAATATAGCTGGAATCAAAATGAAAATAAACATAATGGGAACTGCAATTTAAGTATATCAGGAGCGCATGGGTATATTCATTGCCCGACTGAGGAAATATTGCAAGAATCGCTTAGGGACAAGGGTAACACTTATCTTCTTTCCGGTGCAGTCGATGTCCCCCTTAAAAGACACGAGAGACAATAGCAAAATACATTCCAAAGGGGGAGGTTTTTTTTGTTTGTTTGTTTTATTATTATTTTATCATAGAGGGGAGCAGATGCTTATTGCTTTGATAGGTGATCGTTCATAGCAGGAATTTTTCCAGCAAAGGACATAAAGGTAAAATTTATGGGCAAAATGTTATAATCACACGATATCTTTTCAGTCCCAAGTTTAGTCAGACATGCTCAAGGATCCAGCCTTGTTTTATTTCCAGCTCCTTTGGGAATGAGTGCAAAGTGTGCCGGTTCCATCAGCATGTTATCAAATCTATTTTTATTCGCAGGCTACCTTGTCTTACCGGGTACTACCGTAGAAGTACGAAGTCCCTTATTCTTAAACAGCAAAATAATCTTCATGAACAGCTCTCAGGATACAGAATATCAGCCCCTTGACCCTAAAAGTTGACTTTTTTTTCAGAACTAAGTTCCGGTTGTATGTTGTGTAGAACTTGGGTATGGAACTGAAGAAAGCATAAAACCGGGTTGGGTGAAAGATTTTTCTTCAGTCCTACAGCGTATATCTTTATCTCAGTATGCTGTGGGGGCTGGCCATTAATTATTTCAGAGGACGAGTGCAAAAAATAAAAATAAAATAAAACTGAAATTCTCGGGAAATGTGTATGGATATTCCTTATCTTGGCCAATCAGCAAGCACTTTATAATTCCTGATTGCTCTTTCACTTAAGAAAATACCAAAAAGATCAGACCGAGAGCAAGGAAATTGCATGTAGAGAGTAATACATTAGCTCAAGCTTGCAAAATAAGCGTCATACCCTTTTGACACTCGTTGATTAATAAATCAAGTTATGAGGCAATAGGTAAACCTATTTATTTTTACCTGCCTTGCAACTCCAGTGCGCGCGTGCACAACACCATAGTACAGCTTATTAAACACGAGAGTAAAAAGAAGGTGCGCATCAACCTTGTCAATCCTCGCTAATACCAGCTCTGCTTCCGTCTTCAAACCACAGTTAGCAATACTGACTTGTAGAGTGTCTGTGAAGAGGAGCTCAATTGACCGGTTGCAGTCTCTGATATGATACGCACGTACTCAGTGTGTCCGGGTATTTGCTACTTGAAGCGCACTTTCCCTCAACCAACGCTCCATATTCACATGCTGTATCGTCCACGTTAGCGATCAGATATGTTCTAGCTGGCAATGAAGCTTTCTTATTTTCAATGCTAGAGAAAACTATATACCACGAAACTACGCTACCAAAATGGATGCCGCAAGCACAAGATTAGACTGTACTGGGACGTTGTTATTTGTGCACATGCTTTATATAATGAGGTGTTAAAAAGGTATTCCTCAACGTATTAGGTTATCTCCTCATTTGATAGACAATCAGGACAAATAAAAAGAGTGCTTAACTAAAACAAACAAACAAACAAACAAAAAGAACAAATTATTTACATTGCACCAGTGGATTATTTGCCACCTTCGAGGACCAGGAATCTGTAATCATGGTACAACGGCAACGTATGAAATTTGAGCTTCAGCTCATTCCATTGGCGCATCTATAACATGTAGATCAGTGATCGAATTTTTTTCACACCCGGAAATAAAACTGAAGTAGCCGGATCTCCGTGCGTTTCACGTTATCGACTCACGCAACAGCTGTTTCACGAGACGCGTGACACGTCGAGCGTGTGTGCGGGGATTTCGCTGTAGTTTTTGGATCTTTTTGCCGAAATGAAGACGAACAGGCACAAAAGGTACAAACAAACATATCGTGCACCTGATTATATACTAAGGAGAATAGATATTTGGTGTAGATTGGCTTTGAGTGATAAGAACATGATCCAGTGCATGTTGACATATATTTAGCGAGGCAAGTTTAGTACCTAAAAGCTGGGATATGAGTACTTCTCGGCTGAAAATTGTTGTAAATTTTGTATTCAATGTCTATGAAGCATGTATGTATAACTGTAAGACTTGAGATTGCATAAATTACACTTATTTTGGCTGAAATATTTGTTTGAGTATTGATTTGTGTCACGCCCAACCTCAAAACTGTCAAGTTAGAAGGGTCAAATTTCACTCAAGTGTTCCGTAAATTATATGTTTTCCAAAGTTTCAAAAACATATTTTGAAAGCTTTGAGATTGGTTTTTAATGTAGAATAGTTTTTGTTGCAATTTTTAATTAGGTACCGGGTGTGATTTTAGGCCTTCGAATTTCGACACAATTTTCCTCCCGCGATATCCTCAAAATTTTGTAAATATTTAAAAATTTGTAAAATATTCTAGTCGCAATCAATTCAAGGGCACGGTCACTCAAAATACGTGTTCAAACCTCTTAAATGTGATAAGAAACTTTGTCGCTTGAATGATAATTCAGTTAGATTCAAATTGAGCACTTACCGTATCCCTGTCTAGGGCCTCAAAAAAGCGATCTGGCAAAGGTTATAAAGCGCCCGAACTTGACACCATCCATATGACCAAAATATTCAAGTAAAATTTAGTAAAATTTATATTTTCAATAATAGAATACCTAGGGTAGTCCACAGAATTTTTTTCGAATTTTCCGAAATTTTTATAATTCCTACCTCTGGTCGATATTTACAGACATCCGCTCTTAAGAGTCGCTAATTCCTTGTCGCTAATACTTCTTCGCTAAAAATTCCATTCGCTGTCGCTGAGTTTCATTCGCTATCGCTAATATTCCTTCGCTAGCGCTAAAAGCCAACTCATTTGCTATCGCTAAATTCCTTCACTATCGCTAATACTCCTTCGCTACAAGCGCTAAAATCCAACTCATTTGCTCCGTATTGCTAAATTTCATTCGCTGTCGTTAATAATTCTTCGTTATCAGGCGGTGAAGAAATAAATAAAACCGCCTGGTGCACAATAACGCTTAAAAGTTAGTTGGTTACAGAAATTTTCTTTTAAACTACAGGGAAAAAAAAGGGCGCTTACGTATCTTGTAATGTGTTGTTGTTCTGTGATTTTTGAACTGCGGCCAGTTCCTGTTGACTGCTCTTAAGTATCAGGTTAGTAATTCTTTTTTGACTTTTTTACGGACATTTGTGTCAAAATTGCTCAGCAATTTTTCGAGTTTACTCGTCTAATTTCTCCACCTTCTCCAAGAATATCGAACAAACACGCATAATACTTTGTTTTCTGAGTCTTTTCTTGCAATGTTTTGTTTTTGAACCGCTTTGAATTTCTTTACCCTTTCATCTGAATGTAGTTTGGACTCAAGAATGCTTGTTTGTTTCTTTTCCAAACGTTTGATATCGGATAGTTCATCTGAATCGTAAAACTCCCCGTTTTCCCTGCTGCTGCTCATTTTTTCTGGACACAAATTTGTCCCAAGGAAGACACACTATTAGGGGAAGTCTTTATTATGTTCCCCGTCTGCATTTGAAATGTTTACATTTCGCATTGGACCATGTTCTAAACGAGTAAGGGCCTGGGAACGAGTTTTTAAAATTTATCAATTAGAAAAAAATGTTTCCACTGCATGAAAGAGCATCTCAAAAATGGTCATCTAACGAACTTTGACACTAGGGCCATTTATACGGGAGAAAAGAAGACGCGTCTTATCTAAGACGCGACTTAAATAAGACGCGAACTGATCGTATAAATGATACAAAATAAGCGTTCGCGTCTTATTTAAGTCGCGTCTTACATAAGACGCGTCTTATCTTAGAACAGGGTTTTCAGCTGTTCTTATTTTGTCCGCGTCTTAATTAAGACGTGAACTTCCTCGTATAAATGGTTTCGCGTCCTAAATAAGACGTGAACTGCAAGTGCGCTTGCATAAAAACAACAGAAACATGAGCTTGTCTTATGATTAGATAGCGTAATTGGATACAAAGCTTTGCAAAAGATGGCCGGGGTAGCCAAAAGTGAATTCAGCACCTTCCGTCTTTAACCTGCCATCAGTCGCACCAATCCGTATATCGCTTTCTTCCGACTCTTCTCGGATTTCTGTTGATTTCTTTGTATGCTACGGCGTGGTCTTCCTAAGAAAAAAAATCTCAGAGAAATAACAGGACAGCACGCTTTAGTTTCTTGCTACAGCGTTCCATCTTGGCGGGTAAGCAAGGCTGTATCAAAAATAAGACGCGAACCATTTAAACGAGATCTTCGCGTCTTATGTAGGACGCGAAGGTATAAACGGTACAGTTCGCGTCCTATTTAAGTCGCGTCTTAGATAAGACGCGTCTTATTTCCTCCCGTATAAATGGCCCTACTGTTCAGTTGAATTGGAGCTGAAAAAATGCGTTTAAAAATTGTGAAAATTAGAGACTTTGTATGGTTTGGAGGGACACACTTTCCGAAATATAAACATTTGTATGAGATTTTTTAAAGTTTTAAATGCATGTTATCTGGCGGCTTTTCAACTAAACATTCTCAAACTTGCTGAAACCGCTTATTTTGAGATACCCTTTCATGTAACAATCGATTTAGTTCAATTTCCTTGATTTTCAATGAAGTTTGGATTCGTTCCCAGGCCCTTATTCGTTTAGAATATGGCTCATTTCGGAAGGGCTGCATGTCGCTGTAGGGATTTAATGAAGAGATACTGATGTCGATGTCGCAATTTCGGAAAGTTCGGAACGTTTCTGAGGTCGTCTCTCCGACAAAAAATGCGCTGTCGTAATTCACGGGTCGTAAATCAGTGTGTTTTCACATAAAAGACTGACAGAACGACTAAACTTTCACAATAGAAACTCATTCTCGACAACATTCTCCTCTGCTTGAATGCCATCAGGCCGTTGTCTTATTTAAAATCACCAATGTCGCTGTCCATTTTGCTTTATTTTTGTCGGTGTCGCCATTTCACGGGTGCGGTCTTCGTGTCGTTCGTCGTCATTTCATTTCCTTCATGTCGCCGTTTCAGCGCGTTGTCACCTGTCGGAATTTATCCTATTAAACAGGGCCTCAAGGAAAGCCATGCGAAGTTGCTCGATATCAGTAAACAATAACAATATTATATTTTATTTGCTGTCTGAAAAATGTATCGCAGGACACTTGAATTGTAATATCACTTTGATCCAAGTATAAACACAGGTACCTATGTATAGAATAAATGATTTCAAGGTTGTCAGAAAGCGTCAACGACCGGTCATATCGTCGGCTACTTTGACTGTTGCGCCGGCTACAATATTCTTCGGTAGAAAAAAAGGAGTGGGAAAATAGGGCTTTCTTTAACCTTCGAAACCGAGAATGGAGTGCTTCGCATGTGGAATTATAAAAACGACAAGAAAACTCAACAGAAAAAAGGATTCAAAGTATTGTTGTTTTGTATTAAAGAACACTTCTCATTGATTTGCATTGCGTGTAATCTGATACACGTCGCCGGCCAGTGGCAGAATGATCGCGAGTTGTTTATTTTTGTTCCCTGCTTGAGAGTGATGTATGTAGATAAAACTGTTATTGCAGAGGAAGTTGGTAAAATTTAGTAAACATTATTATTTCATGATGTCAAAAGGATAAATATAAATAAACGCTTTATAACTCGGTTATGCGGCTAGCCATACTGACTTTTGTGTTGTTTAATGTCAATGTTTGATATCTTTGAGTTTAGATAGCCTATGTTCACAGTTAAGCATCATGAGAGGCATGTGTGCTAGAGATGTTAATTCCGGGTTGTTTCGTGGCTTTACAGGTCTTACCATGGTGGCTGGATTATCTCCACAAGTGTCGCTTCTTCTTCTGACAACACTGTGGATCTTATTTCCACTTTCCTACGTTGCAATAGCACGGAACGAAAGCAGCAGCAGCCATGCGCAGCCAACGACCTACAAAGAAGTTCCTCACAGCCCAATTGAATCCAGTTCCAACTCTGACGACGCGCCTAAATTAACGCTCTCTCCCAGGGACATGTTAACGCTGGTGTGGAATTCGATAGTAGAATTCATTGCATTGCTTGCGAGTATGATTAGCAAAATGCTACTCGTGAATGCTGTGGTCACGACCATTGCCTTCAGTGGCATTTCAATAACTCCAAGAAACCAGTACTTGTTCTACGTGTTGGCATCCGGGATCGGCGATTTCGTTGGGCGGCCATACCTTCTGTATCTCTCCTGGTGTAAAGTAGAGGACAAATTCATCATCAGGGAAACTTGGATCCTGGCCTTCATAAATGTTTTGATCCTAACCTTTATGGTGTTTGTGTCTTGGTTTCGCTTTCTTTCTCATTTCTTTGCCGTTGTGGCGCTGGTTATGATTAACACCTTACTCTCGGGAATGGTTTATGCCAACAGTTTTCACAATGCGGGAGAAGGCCTCCATGCCATAGAGAGAATGTTTTGTCGGGCGCTAATGGCTGGCGCGTTATGGATGGCAAACATTACTGTTGCAATGATCGGCTTGGATACAGAAGCTCGTTTGCGTAAACACTGTGTCCTCCATTTCCCCGACGACACTTGTTTTACGAGATCACTTAGTTGAGACTTGAACGTTTTACTCATCAAAAACTCTTGGGTGTGACATTTTAGTTGTGTTTGAAACGCGTACTAAAATCTTGAACCGGCTTAGGATAATTAACACAGGAAACTGATAATATTTACAAGACAAAACGAGTAATTAGAAAATTACAAGATGGTATCTCTGTGTTTGTTCGACGCATCGGTTGACGCTTTAAAGTAAATCGTGGTTGGACATGGGTTGCTCTTTATTGGGGTTGCTTTGGGGTAGCTATAGGCCCAGCAGCGGGCAAGAGGTCTTCACAAGCATCAGGTGTGGAACAAAACATGTGATATATATATAGATGGGTATTTGTGGTTTCTGCTGTTGATGCAGTAAAATCCATCCATTGGAGTTTATTGATGAAATTTAATGAATCACGATTTTATGCACTAAACAAACACACGCTTGTGAAGACAAAGAATAAAGCATTCGGCAAAAATCGAGCCATACATTCCCATGATGTTGTTGTCGGGAAGTTTCGGGAAGACATGTAGACCGCAAATGGAAGGGGAGCCTGCTGACCGGATGTCCGACAAAAACTTTGCTGAAATTATAGACGTTGCACTTTGGAGGAATAGCCATATTTTGACATAAGGACCTGTCATTTATTAGAGAGGGGGGGGGGGGGGGGGGGCTGCTGCAAATGATTTAAGCTGGGCTTTGGGGAGGGCCATACCATTTTTTGTTAACATTGTTGTTCACAAAAAATAAATAAATAAATATAATATATTATTAAACAAATACGTCCCTTGCACAGTAAGCATTTTAAACTTTAAAAAACATCATTTTGAACAACCCAACAACCCTACATGTATGTCAACTGTTGCATGGAAAGCGGTCTTTACATATCGAACAAAACATTTTATATCTAACCGTTCCTGAGGATTTTCTGTCAGAACACATGTTGGAACAGTATAAATTAATGCAGCTCACACCATACCCCTCAATGGGGCATCACAATATTTAAAGTTTAGTCATCACACTCCTCATTCTCTGTCAAGATGTCACTATCTTCCCCAGAGATACTTCCATCTGTATCCAGTTCTTCCTCACTACCATCATCTGAAGACTCATCCTATAAAGAAAGATAAATTGATTGAAGTGCAAAGACATAATAAGCAATTTTTTTAACAAACTCGGCAACGCAACAGGAACAGTTTGATAGTGATCATGACAAAGAGTTGGTAGCAACCACTCTTTCATCAGAGGATCAGGATCAAGATGAGGTGGACTTTGTATTAGCAGAAATTGGTTCTAGAAGCTCTGAAGATAAAAGTTTATCTCGTTCAATACCCCCTGTCATATCATTTAGTGTGTAGAGGATCGTAACGTTTGTGGGTCAAGGGGAGGGGAGGCATAAGAAAAATTAACCTGAAAAAAATTATTGCACCAACCTGCTCTTCCCTCCCCCCTTCCCCTACCCCTCTAATAAATGACGGGTCCCTAAGAATTTCCAATGTTTGGTGGTGATATTCAGAATAACCAATGATTTTACAAGATTGGATCAGGCAGTCATATGTAGGGTCACTGGGTCAAACCTCTTCTCGGTATTTTTAAGGTCACGAATAGAGGTCTCTTTTCTTAAACCTTTGAGACCCAAACTTTCTTGATGCAAATAATTAAAAGGGATCTAGACGTCCTATGTGAAGGTCTCCCATGAAGCGTTTGCTGCTCTGGAATACCGAGAACTCAAGTTTTATTGTGACGTCACCAATTTGAACCGTTTTTCATTTGCTCGCGACCGTAACGAGTTGTAATCGGTAAGTACTCGTTCTATATGTGTGTTTTCGAGCCATTTCTCATTTTAGAAGCTCCCAGGCTGGCATAATTAAGCTGGAATGGAGATTAGAGGCAAACCTCTGAACGAAGCCAGAGGTGAGATATAATTTCCTAACGTGTCCAGTGATGGCAGCACCGAAGTGAAGTTCGTCTCTCCAGCCGTTCTGTGATGTATTCTTGGACGTAGCATGCAAGGCAATTTTGGCGAGATTTAACTCGCAAAGAAGACAACGCGTACCATATTTTGCCAGTAGGTCCGGATGGCTCTACAAAATGAAAATGGCGGGACTTTCATTTCGCCGTGGTATCCAAATCTCCCAGAATGCAATCCGGGCGCCAAAGAGGAAAACAGAGGCTTTCAAAAGTGGCTCGAATCAAATGGCTGATGTAGGCGTGGGAGGCAAAATTGGAGATAAATGCTTAGTCATGAGATCGAAGTTTGCTCTCGTTAGAAACTTTTGTTTTCCAGAGGAGATTTTGAATTAAAGAATTGAAAAAAAAGATGTGTGTTTTTTAGCTTTGCTCCAGGGCGCATGAAACGGCCATGTTTGTTTTTGTTTCAAAACAAATAATGATATGGAACGGGAAACGAAGGTTATTCCCAGTGTATTGGCTCTTAAAGCGTAAAACAGTTACTAGTTGACACTATAAACAGACCATAATAATCAGGTATAAATTTGAGAGCGTGGACAATCTTGAAAGTGGTAGGCCTGTCTGTTATACAAATTTGTACACTGGGCGTTACAAGGTTAAACCGATCATAAAATTGAACGGATTTATGATGGAAATTGAACTGAGTGGAGTGCAATTTCGCCTGAAATTCGTACACGTGATTTCAAAATCAATTTGAAATCATAAGTATGATTTCAGACCAAACTTGCATCAGGGTCTGGAAGGGGAGTCTTGATCCCGCATTCATGCTCAATTTTTACGAGAATCCCGCATCCCGCACTTTTTTCTTTTCTTTACCGAATCCCGTCTTTCTTAACCGAATCCCTGAAGTGACACCAACATGAAATTAGTTTAAATGTCCACATCTACTGTTACTGTTCCAGTCGCATTTGCTAAGCTAGGTGTAACCCTTATAGTTTCTACACTGTATATTGTTCAAAGGTTATTGAGAGTCACTGAAAGGAGTTCTCAAGAAGCGGTGTGCAAACAAAGCAGCCGACTTAAGCGAAGTTTAACACATTTCTGTTCAACCGTTTGAACCGGGCTAAACCATTTATATTATATCTGGCAAGTTATTAAGAAAAGAACAAAGCACAAAGAAACTTAGAAATTGTGGCCAAAAAACGTAATAATAAACAAATAATGAAAAATAACTCCGTCAACATCCTGGCATCCAGGATAGCTTTAAGGGGCACTGTTGCGTAATATGGGTCTGCAGCTAAACATGTGTTTGGAAACTGAAACATTTTTAAAAATTTGCAGTTTTCCCACGAAATACTTAATATGTGCATTGAAACTAGGTTCGTTTGTCTATGGCCACGAATTACAAGGACGAAATGAATTGTAACTTGAAAAAGTTAGCTTAACTTTTTTCAAGTTTCGTCATTGTGTCCTGGAAAAATCGCCGTAAAATAGTATTATTTCCTTTCCTGTCCAAGAAATAATTAGATATCTACGTCGTTTCTTCGTGTCAGACGGACAGGTCACGTAATAAGAAAAGTACGTCCTCGTGATTTGAACAACACCGTGACAGTGACCCTTAAAACACGCTAAATTTTCTCCTCACTACACTATATCCATGTCGAACGGATTAAATCAGTTATGACAACACAAGCAATTTTATAAGAAGATGGAAAGTTTTATAAACAGCTTTTGCTTATTTGATGGTGGTGGAAAACGATAAAATTGTGGTGGAGGCAATGGAATTAATGAAACAACAGAACTGGGGGTGTATGTATCAATTCGCGTTAAGCGACTGAAATAATAGTTTGTTTGCTCTTAATTATAAGTGCCTGTGTGATAATTTGCAATTAGGGCCTGTTCGCACTAAGCGAAATTTTGTTTGATTTGCCAAAAAATCTGTCAACGCGAAGCCATTCCTAGTGCGAACGATTTTTTACACCCACCAAAATTTTTGCAAGCGCAACGAAACTTCAAAGATTCCGTCGACTAGTTTTGGAGGCTGTAAAAATTTGGCCAGGCGATAAAATCCTTTGTTCGTTGACATCCATCCGTCATTAGGTCATCAAATTGATGACGGACTCCTTCAGTGTGGTTTTTGCGGTTGCCTTGCATTAGAGCCATCTGTCACAAAAAAAAAATTTCGCATCTTCATGTGCGAACAGGATTACGAAAACAAAAAATTGGTGATTACAAAATTTTTTTTTTTGCAAACGCCAAACTCAAATTTTGGTCTTAGTGCGAACAGGGCCTTATCCTCCATCGCCTTTTAAGTGCGGGGACCAAGTCGACGAAGACCAAATTCGGTGTGAACTTACTTTGCTAAGTAGTTTGCGATGCGTAATAGGATTTTCCACTGAGGTCCCTCGGCGGCTTCACGTCCTGAATGGCAGCGATCTTCTTCGGGTCTTGCTTTCAGTTTGTATTTCAGTTGCTTGAATCAAACATTTTTGGCTAAATTAAAAACAGTAATATGAATGATATATGATATAAATCGTACATGAACCGCGGAGATGAACTCAAATGAAGAATGATCCTCGCAGTTCTAATCGCAATTTATGCAATTGCGAAAAGAAGCCTGAAAAAAAATTCAGGACTTCAACGGGATTTGAACCCGTGACCTCGCGATACCGGTGCGATGCTCTAACCAACTGAACTATGAAGCCACTGACGTTGGAAGCAGGTCAATTATGGGTTCATATGTTCCCGTGAAAGAAATGAATGTGAATGATATATGCAATAAGTCATACATGAACTGCGGAAATGAACTCAAATGAAGAATGATCCTCGCAGTTGTGAGCGCAATTTATGCAATTGCGAAAAGAAGCCTAAAAAAATTTAGGACTTCAACGGGATTTGAACCCGTGACCTCGCGATACCGGTGCGATGCCCTAACCAACTGAGCTCATATGCTCCCGTGAAAGAAATGAATGTAAAACAGTAAATTAAAAAAACCTATAGCAAGCTTCCTAAAATTAGTATGACGGCGGTATTACTTTCCGTAACCGCCGCCCGGTTGGTTCAGTTGGTAGATCATCGGACCGAGCGGAGAGTCTCGGGTTCAAACCCCAGACTGAAACACAAACCAGGGTCTTAAAATAACTGGTAATTATAAGGTCATGCTGGCTGTGAGATCAACATATGCTTCAGTTCAGATGATCACGTCATTGGGCAGTGGCGCTAAGCCGTTGGCCTTGTCACTTTCATCTCCACACGTAAAACGGGAAGAGGACGTAAAAGAACCCACACACGTAGTTCCCGGTGCTGTGATCTGCCCTCAAACACATCTCAGGGTTGGGTGGAGGATCGGTTAAGGGTTTCAGCACCTCTCCCCAAGAACCTCTGGAGAGGACCTAAATGCGCCACTTGGGATGATAAGGATCAGGTTTACGGCCCGTGGAAATGCTCCTAACATTGTTGGGTATCTTTGCTAGGAGCGTTTGAACCCCTTGTTGCATTTGATGCTGTTGTTGGTAGCTGTTAAATGATTTTGTTTCAATTGCTCAGTAAGAACTCTAACCACACCTAACAATGTACTGTTTAATAGGGGAGCAGGGTTGGCGCAGTGGTGAGAGCACTCGCCTTCCACCAATGTGTCCCGGGTTCGACTCCCGGACTCGGTGTCATATGTGGGTTGAGTTTGTTGGTTCTCTACTCTGCTCCGAGAGGTTTTTTGCAGGGTACTCCGGTTTTCCCCTCTCCTCAAAAACCAACAATTTGATTTGATTTGAGATTTGTAATCGTTTATTATTATTATTATTATTATTATTATTATTATTATTATTATTATTATTATTATTATTAATAATAATAAACCAGTAGCAGTGTTTGTAATCCCTTTAAAACACGTGCTGCGAGTTGTTTGAACAGCTTCAAAAAACGCATGCTGCAGGGATTTGGACAAGATCACGTACACGGCTGGTATGAGAAGGGCTTTTGTTGGTGGTTACGTCGCCTAATGATGAAGAAGTAGCGTCTTCTAAGAAACATACTAAATTCAAGACTTCAGCGCCCAAACCATACCCTATTTCAGACCCTATTACACCCATTTTGAAAACACTGGTGATCCTTGAAATCTGATTGGCTCTCAACAGTGCGATTTATTCACGAATCGCACTATTTTTTGCTCTAAATCGCATCTTTTTTTAGCCTATCAAAATGAAAATGAAATAACAGAAACCAATCAAATTTCATGGCTTACCTGCACTAACCAATCAGATTGCAGAATAATACAGGACCAAAAAAATTTTGCAATTTCGGTTGTCCAAATTCCTCCCTTTCCAGAAAAAAATGGATGAATTCAACTACTTACAGCTTTTAAACGATGACAATGATCTCCTTGCGGCGGAACAATTACTTGCAGATGATTTTCCAACTTTTAATGTCAGTTTTAATCAAATGGTCGCCGACTTCTCGCCAAATATTGCTGCAGTTCCGCACGGTCTCGAATCCACCGGAACCAAAACAACAACAACAACAACCGAACAAGACGAAGCAGCAGACGTATCAAGATTTCCTTTAGTTTCGAACGAAGACATCGAAGAGCTAAAGACTGTTGCAGTAAACAAAAATACTTCTCGCTCGACAAAACAATGGATGAATGTCTTTAACTCATGGTGCTCCTTCCGCCATCTTGCCATCAACATCGAAACAATGGCGCCCGAAGAACTTGACAACGTTCTGGGCAAGTTCTATGCAGAGTTAAAGAAAAAGGACGACGAAGATTACGAGCCAGAATCCCTGAAAATCATGCAGAGTTCCATTGAGAGATATTTAAAGGAAAAAGATTATCCAGTGAGTATCGTACGGTCGAGGGAGTTTCGCAACTCTCAACAAATACTCAACGCGAAGGTGATATTCCTGCGCCAACAAGGAAGAGGGAAACGACCGCACAAGTCCGAGCCACTGACACCGGACGAAGAGTCAGCCCTGTGGGAAAAGGGCCAGCTTGGCGACTTCAATGGAAAAGTGCTGACAAATGTCAATTTTAAAAATCTCACCGAGCAACTTGGTTTACGAGGTCGCCAGGAGCACTACGACGCCTATGTCGAGGACCTTGTCGTAAGACAACGGGAAGACGGGAGCGAGGTGGTTGAGTTCCGAGAGGGGCCGACAAAAACAAGAAACGGTGGGTTTTCCATCAGACGAAGAACTACACCACAAGTAATATGCAGCACCGATGGCGGCGAACATGACCCTGTGCGACTGTTCAAGCTCTGGTTAAGCAAGCGACCAGAGGGAATGAAGGACAACGGGCCGCTCTACTTGAGCATACTGTTAACCGTTCAAAATCAAAAGATGTCTGGTACACAAAAATCCGAATCGGCCAAAATACAATCGGCAACATCATGAAGTCCATGGCTTCCTGTCTTTCGACCAACAAGAAGATTACGAACCACAGCATGAGAAAAACACTTGTCGCCAAACTGAAGAAATCCGGTCAGCCGCGACACGTCATCTGTGAAATCACGGGCCATTCACGGGAATCTTCTTTAGATGACTACGATGAAATAGACGAAAATCAGAGAAAGGAACTTTCTCACATAATCAGTGGATTCAGCAAAGTTACAAGCCAAAAAAGTGCAAGCGAATCCTCAAAAGTCAGCCAAAACAGTGCAAATGGTGCAGCATCAAATCAAGCAATTGCCGTCAAACAACGAGCTCCTCTATCGTCTATTCCCCATATCCAACAACAGAACCAGATGTACCAGGCAATGGATTTCAATCCTGCATTTCAGCCTGCTGGATTTCCAGGATTCCAACCTGGTTTTGCTTCCCAGTACATGGCAGCTTTCACCAGTAGTTCAGCTCCCGTTCCAGCACAAAATTACTCAGGTTGTACGTTCAATTTCAATTACTCCAAAGAAGCCCAGAAATCTCCGAAACCACAGAAAAAGCGAAGGGCTTATATTTTTGAATCAGACGATGAGGACTAAACTTTTTCCAGGTTAGTTGTGGACATTTTTTCAGAGAGGTCGATGGCTCTGATCTGCTCTCTGAATGACTGATCAAAAACTGTTTCGCACGAGCGAGTTTTGTCACATGACATTATCATTTGCATATTTTATACAACAGTGTTTCCGGTTCCGCTATTTCCTGCAGCGGATAAATAACTATTTCTTAATATTTACCAAAAAATGTGTGATTTTAAAATGGGTGTAAAAAAGTGAGTTTTCTCAGATGAAATTGTCATTTGCATATTTTATGTAACAGCATTTGCGATTGCGCTTTTTTTAAAACCGGATTTCCTGAAGCGGATAAATAAATATTAATATTGACGAAAAAAACTGTGTGATTTCAAAATGGGTGTAATAAAGTGGTAATTGAACTTCGTGTCGTGCAATTTTGGTCTGAAATCATAATTGTGATTTCAAATCGAACTCGCGCTGCGCGCTCGTTCGATTTTGAAATCACGCGTATGATTTCAGACCAAATTGCACTCCACTCAGTTCAATTACCATTATTAATTGTTCAAAATCGATACCCTATATCGGACCAAAACGGCTAAAAACCATGTCCTTTGGGGCCGCACATACTTATCTCGCCCATATAAGGGAGTACACCCCCCCCCCCTCCCCCAACCCCCCACTTCCCAGCCCCCTCTTGAGGGTTTGATGCTTTTTTTGTTTTTTGCTGTTATTTTAATTTACTGTGGTATTTTGCTGTTCTTGTTGCCGTCGACATTAGTGTTTGCAGTTGCCTGTTACTTTTGTACGGGTAATTTTTCCTTATTAGTATACTTTTTATGAGAATACTAATGACGGTATTGTTTCATATTGTTTTGTATTGATTAACATGATTTTAACGGGTTTAATAGCTCATCCACGTAATTTATTTGAGTAAAGTGCTAGGTTGATACTGTTACTAGACTGTCAATGAATCAACTTCAATCATTATCTAGCTCTATTTCAACAGCAGCGTTGACAACTACAGCAGCGTAACACGATCGTTCGTTTGATGTCTGATCACGTGCGTACGGTGAGTCTAACCAACGAGATCAATTCGCGCTGCAACTGTACGGGGAATGTAACTGGAAATACGGTCGAATAGGACTCCTCTACTCCCTGTGCCTATAGTAACTACAGCGTTATAAAATGATGATAGAACACATTTTCGAGTTTGGTTGTGTTAACTAGAGCATGAACTTTGCCATTCTAGTACAAAAAGCGTATATTTCCAATTATTTTTCAGTAACGAAGCTATAATTCTCTATTTAAGGAGCAGTTATTAAGAGATTTTACGTACTTGTTTGTATTGCCTGGTAACCGTTACCATGGTAACTTAGGCGACACCTTGAAAATCTTCTAAAATAATGATCTCCTGGAGTTATATCACATACCCACATTTCAAGGAACTAGCTTTAATTACTCCAAAGATATAATTATTTTCTTTCCCAGTTAGGTCAGACATTTATAAAATTCTGTACGTATTGTAGCACCCCCACTCCCCAAAAAACGTGTTGTACCAGATCCCAGACCCAACATTCTACCAGTACCACCGGCCTAGAAATGTTCTATGGGAATCAGTCTATCATAAGCTGAGCACAAACCTTTTGTGTGGTGGAGGTGCTACGAAAACATTATTTAGGGCCTATTTTGAGATCTGCTCCTCGACTATTAAGATAAGTATCGAAGGAAGTACAGGAAAATATTCACATATCCCAAGTCTGATTAACACCGGTTAAATCGTTTCAAACTTGGTAAATTTATTTTGTGGATACATTTCGATCAATTATCCTTAAAATTAGAGGAGCTAAGAGCATGGAAACAACAATAATAGTCTTCATTTGTCCGTCCGCCATGTTGAATATCAAAATATACGCGCCCGCCTTTCAATCTGCTAATTGATTGTCTTGGATTTATGGCTATATTGTGAGGGTCGATTCCGCTGAAATTTGACAGGAATCTTGGTGAATGAAGGAATTACATCGTGATTGTCGTTTCATAGGCCGATGATATTTTAGGTGGCTAAAGTTAGAACTTGCAAAAAGCAACGTTTGTGTCCGAGGTTTCTGATTGAGAAGCGCAGTAAAGTAAATGGTTTTATTTCAGCTGTACTTAGTGAGAAAGATGCATCTTCTGTGATGTGACAGGAGCAGATGTCTCATTTTCAAGACTCGTTGAAAGCTATTGGCTTCCACAGCAGCGAAACTGTGAAACTTAGCGAAGCAGCGAAACTGAGTGTCCGACCTTCTTTGTGAAATTTGCTTTTGTAATTTTACTTCTGTAATACCTACCACTGTATACAGCTGCAGCAGACTAAGTTTTAATTATCTTTCTGGTGTATCAGCCTGAGGTACTGAAGCTCAATATCCGTGATGAAAACTCGGACACAAAATTGCAGTATTTTCTGTCTCCGAAGATCGAACGAGTGTACTAAATATGTATTCAAAAATCTTCAAGAAGTTCATTCTTCATGTTTCATTGACACGTGCAATTAACAATACGCCGAACACACAATGTGCGTCTCGGTCCATAAACACGCAAAAAATGAGGAACTTGGCCAATATCCCGCCATCTTGACCTCACGCTTGGCCAATAACCCATATTTAACATACAGGCAAAAGAATGATCAAAATCGTCCACCATTATGTAAAAGGTCCAGTTCAAGTTCAAGTTTATTTCAACAACACAGGGATCACTACTTGCAATATTACATTACTTGCACTACGGTACATACACTACTAGAGAAAGTTAGCTTAGCTTACTTTAACTTTGAAATAAATAAAAAATTCTTAGTAGACTGGGCCACAAAATTATAGCTTTAGAACTAATCGAGGCGGACCAATACATTTAATGGAGGCGGTACAGCAAGCTTTGAAGGAAGAAACTTTATTGATTTGTTTCACACCAAGTACTGACACCCAGATAAGATCAAATCAAGACGTATGCAGGGTGTAAAACTTCTAACCTCAGCTACAGCTTTAAAGAAATATAATACTTATATCATGTGCTAGTCAAACACAGTTTGTTTGGATTCCCTTAATACGGTTGTCACTGTTTGTTCTGATCTTGAAGAGGGTTTAAACTGCAGTAATTTCTCAATTTCTTCATGTTTTGTCCAGTATGTGGGGATTGCTTCCCCAGTTACTAATCTCCAGTTCAGAGGAATTTTAAGTAATGCATTTGCTCTAAAAAATATCCTGCTCCCACATCATTAATCATTATAAAAAGGCTGAAGTGGAATGAAAAAAAAATACATATATTTCGTAAATATTTACAAGTTGTTGACTGAACGACGACAACTTTAGGTAAGCGTGAACTCAGAGGACTACGAAGATCAATCCCGTCCCGAATTACTGAGTTACTGATACCGCTGAGACACTATTTCGGGCCTTCTTTACTACGCAATCATCGTTAATAATGTCAACACCGTTCAACTAAGTTGTCGTCAAACATTTATCATAAGTTAGCATCATATTGTTAATCTTAAGTGCGGTCGCTTGCGAGACGTGCTCGTTTATTTTCCAAGACGGGAAGTTCACTTCAGGTTTTATCGATTTCCAAGGCGACCTTTGATAGATTGGAGAGTAAGTTGAAGACTAAGCGTCATATAACATTTGAACGTAAATTATCTAACTTGATCACCTTCTTTCCTTCTAATTTCGTATAGAAAAATATTCATAATTACTGTGAATTTATTTAGTTCTTCAATGAAAAAAAAAAGGTGATTTGTCATAAGCTGAATTGTATGTTCAGAATTTCTCTGAAAGTTAGCCTGTTCTAGAGGATGAGATATTGGAAGGAGGGGCTCAATGAGAATACGTGAGTTTCTTTCTCATGTGTCAGACTGACTGAGGGAAGCCATCAGAAATTCAAATATTCCTCTTAAACATTTGACTCAATCTTTTTGTGCAAATTTATTTCGAGTGTAACCTAGAACCACGTGTCACGTGACATACAGCTTCACTGCCCCTGTGGAGAGTTAACAGCTATAGTCGAGAAGTTAAAAGGCAGTGCATCTATCATCGTACTAACTGGGCATTGTTCACTCCTTCTCAATCTTTTTTCCAAGCACATGGACATTTAACACTGCTTTGTTGAATTTTTGCTCCTTCTAGTAAAAGGTGAGTCAAAAACTTTATATTCTGGAATTACAAAGGTTTCTATGTAAATCGAAGCCCCCACCTTAGCGGCAAGATCCCGGGCTAACTATCTCAGATCATTGTACATGCACCCTTAAGCGAAACTTGGCTTTTCTTAATTCACGAAATAATGTTTCGCCCTGCACTTCCTTGATTGATTGTCACAAAGAGGATCCGAAATGAACAAACTCTTGTTAAAAGCTAGGCATCAGCCGTAACAGGAAAATGGAGGACTAATAATTGCCCAATAAAACTAGCCAACTAGCTGTGTTTTGGCCACGGGTGAATTAACTTATTGTGTGCAAGCCTGAATTTTTTTCAGGCTTTATTTTCACTACTGCTTAAGTAGTGTTCATAACTCGAATAACTGCGATGATCACTCACATATTCACTCATAAATCCGCAGTTCAAACATATGATTTTCACATATTCAGAGTCGATTATCAGTCCATGTTGCACTGTCAGTATTCAGTCTTCTGATAACTGCAAAGGCGTCCTATCATAGTTTCTTTATCTCTCTGCGTTTGCACTGTTAAAGGGGTTTTACTCGTTTTTTTATTTTTTATTTTTCTATTTTTTTTCAGCACAGGGGAATTCACAAGGTAATTGTTGCTTCTTCTTCTTCTTCTTGTTTTTGTATCGATACCCCGTATAGCCCAGCTTACTGTTACATAAAACAATATAGCTTGGCATCTAGCCTCGAATGAAGAACTTTCCTGACCTTGCATATAATTATTGCAAAGCACCTCCGTCTGATGTTAAACACAAAGGACCTTTAGGAACGAAGATGGCAACGGTAACGAGAATGCCACCAAACAATAGGTTTAATGAACAAAACAATGGTTCTGCACGTGCGTTTTAAATTTTTGTAAATTTCATTGCCGTCCTCTGCAAAATAACAACGTGAGACGACTAAATTTTAGGTTTTCTCGAGAACGTGAGTGCGTGCCGGTAAATTTGTCTTTCTGCTTTTCTTGCTTTAACGCCGTTCATAGTAAGTAAGTCCCTGGATAGTTCTTCAGCGTTTTACAAGCTAAAAAAATTGGAATAATCACGAAAGAGTCAAAACAGTGAGAAGGTATATTCTGAAACGACGTTTTCGTTGCCGTCGCGTGAGTCTTTGCTAAAGCTACCTTGTACTATTTTCCGTTTGCGTGTACATAGCTGTAATAATTGTAAAAGTAAGTTATAATTATCATAAATATTTCTCAAAATGCCTTGAAGCTAAATTATTTTAAGCTTTATAACTGATTTTGGCAATTTTATAGGGCGTATGCACGTTACGTCATCAGCACCATGTTGGTGTACCGTGAACAAAAGATTTCTCATTAGCTTGTTTTGTTATTGCCCACCAACATGGCCACCAACACAACGCCATTCTAATCTCTGGAGACTGGTTGCATACCCTCTATACCTAGATGTGTGCAGCTGAAACCTTGGGTGATGACGTCATCAATCACTTGACCATCCCAAAATTAACGGTTTAGACTAAAACCAAGACGATGGATTCTGGACGATAGACGATGGACGATATGCCAGTGTCGATTTTGTGGCAAAACGTGGCATGAACACGAAATTCAAATTCGTCACGTAGTCGCGGACAAAATAACTGAGACGAAGGAAGATGGATACCAGGCGAGGGCAAAATTTGTCACACAGTCTTTAGGGATATCAGTTGTCACATAATCCTTTAGGGATATCAATTGTCACACAATCGTTAGGGTTATCAGTTGTCACAAAATGTCACATGAGTTATTAGAGACTGCACGCAATCTGTGATAGTATGAGGCATGCATGACGTGGTAGAGCCGCATCCCCCTGATACGGCAAACACTCTGCACATGTTATGTACGGCTGGTAATCAAGGCAATGTGGCCCGTAGGGAGGAGGCTACAAGCGATTACAGCTTAGTTTTTGTTTTGGTCAACCTTTCCACAAGCTGACTGCCCTACCACAAGTGTCCCACACAAAAATGGTTCATATAAAATAAAAAGAGTGTATCGGCGCTTAGAATTGCATCATGCGTTTGAAGCGAAGGACTTCTGATGAAGTCACTGCATTGCAGCCCACGGCTTTACATCAGTTGAGAACAATTGGAATTGACACACGTAAGTTGGACACTCTAGAGTGTTGGAAAAAGCAGCAATGACTGATCCTATTTTTAAATGCATTAGGAATATAGGGTCGAACTACGTTAGAGACTTTTTAGTATAAGGAAAACGTCTTACAATTTAAGAGGTAACGGTGTTAATCTTTGTGTTCTCAAATTTAATCTTAATTTCATAGAGAACTCTTTTACTTATAAGTGCGTTCAATTATGGAATAAACTTCCAGAAGATGTCAAACTGGCCCATAATGTTAACATTTTTTAAGTCTAAGATAAGTTCTATTCAGCTGTAATTTTTAGTAATTTGCTGTAATTTTATATTTTATCATATTTATGTGTATATAGATTTTAGATCATACATTTAATTTTATAATTGTAGACTTAATGCACTTTCGTATATTGAACGAGCACTTGTGCTCTAAGACGTTAACGTGGATAAATAAATTACTGTTACTGTTACTGTTACGTAAACTCGTGTAAGGTTGCAGCATCTTCATTTCACTCTCTTTTCCACAAATATCCACAAAATCGATACAGGCATATCGTCCATCGTCTATCGTCTATCGTCTATTGTCCATCGTCTATCGTCCAGAATCCATCGTCTGGACCAGAAACGGACCAAACTGACGCTTACTAAAACGGTACCCAAGGTGAAGTTGTGGAGAGAGTTTAGAGTCAAATTTCTTATTGATTCGACAAAATCTGTCAAGCGATGACTTGTGAATGACATGTAACATTCGTTTTCCAAGGTCTCCGAAGCATCACATTGCGTGATCCATAAACACTTGTGTAGTATTTTATACCATGCCATAGAAAATACAGCCAATCAGAATGCAGGAAAGGCCGTTGTATATTCGTCAGTATTCGATCCAACCTTCCCATCGATCAATGCAATTCAACGGTATCACACCCAACCTTCCCATCGTGCGCTGAGATTCCCAATCATGCTGGCCTTGCTGGCCACTGTATTTTCTATGACATGGTGCAAAATAGTTATGCAACCCTTTCTCGGAGTATACTGTGAAATATCCCACTTTTCACTTGTATTTTCTTTGCATACACACTCGCCAAAAGGCTCGTGTGTATACCAAGAAAATATAAGTGACTCGTGGGATATTCCTCGGTATACTTTATTTATTTTAAGGAATTTATCGAAGAAACAGCATGGAAATTTTGCTGTTTATTCTTTTGTGGGGTTTTCAAACGGAGAAAATATAGGCTGACTTGAACGTGTATGAATCTACGAGGACTCTACGAGCGATGGCAAGTAAATTGAATTTGTGTTTTCCCAACATTCACTTGCACATTTTTTTTATCAAGCTTATTTCGCCAGTAATCGCAGTTTATAAACAAACGGTTTTCCCGATTCGATAAATATCACAGGATTCCTTACAAATATTTCGGCGGCTACCGGTGGAAGAAAAACGTTCAAAATATACACGAAAGTCATTTACTTTATGGTAACT
>JAEMWC010000016.1:2170000-2202500 GCA_016490735.1 Pachyseris speciosa | reverse complement strand
ATAAGCCGCACAGTCCGCCCTACCGGCGTGAAACATACTTTGAAACCTTTTATATTTTGGCTCTAACGAGCAGATATTTTTTAGGATTTCCCTTTCTTATATGAAAGGATAGGGGGTTGTTTGAATATTTTGCAAAGTAGCGGTTGATTTTGTACGAGGTACCATTTTTTGAGTACAGCTTTTTTAGAATCAGATTGGATATCGATGGTCAGGTTGATATTGTCTTATAAAAGGCAAGATTGCTTTCTTTTCTTTGTTGTTCTGTTTAAGCTCTGTAGCCCTTCCTGTGAATTTTATTCCTGATAGGATTTTTCTATTAGGTTGCGTGGGTAGCCTCTGTCCAGCAAGTATTTCTTCAAATTTGAAATATTCTTTTCAAAAGTAGTTTCTGAGGAGTTTGTTCTAAAGATTCTTAAGCATTCGCCGTTCACGAATTCATTTTTAACACTTGGTGGGTGGTAAGAGGTGAAATGTGTATACTGGAAGGCTTCCATTGGCTTAAAATATGTTTTAATATCAAGGATCGATTGTTCCTTGAGTCTGTTGCCTTTGTATATAATCGTGTCTAGGAACACAGTCTCAGTGATGTCAGAGATTTCGGCCGTGAATTTGATAGTTGGGTGATGTGAATTTGCTTGTTCGATGAAAGTTTCAATGTCGGATATTCTTTTGTCCCACAAGGAAAAGATGTCGTTACGGTAGTGTTTCCAAACTGTGGCTTTAAAGACGGTTTAGGATTTCGGTTTCAATCTTTCCCGTGAATATGTTGGCAAAGGAAACAGCCATTTTCGTTCTCATAGCCGTCCCATGAATTTGAAGATATTGCTTTACATTGAATTGGAATTATTACAAGAGCCATAATGACTCTTAGCTCGGGGAAAATTGCAGGATGTAGCTTGGAGAGGACGTGCAATGTTGTCATTGCCACTTGTCGTTTGACATAAGAACCAAGATCAAAGGGTCGTGAACGCAAATATGAGATTTCAAAATTAATGGCCAAGGGATAAAGCGACAATGATTTATCCTATGATTTTGAGTCCTGTAATCACCGATATTAAAGTACGGTTCCATTTTGGGATATTGTCTGCCACCTCTTCCAGTTAAAATTTCTCTGATATTCAAAAGCTTTTGGTCACTATTAGGCTGTTCTGACTTTTGTTAAGCTTGTGTTTCGCCGTGTACCGGGATCACTAATTTGTTAATTACAAAAGGCAACCAAAAACTGTTTTATCTGATAAGAGTCTGATAAGAATAGCGTATTCCCGAACATTGAGACGGCACGAGAGAACGATTTATGCACTTGTCATTGGAAACCCCCCACCCCGGGGAGATGTGGGGCGTACATGGGGATTTGCAAGTGCTTGACGACTTACCAGCCCCCAGGGGGTGGGGGCATAGTTCACTTTAGACAATTTCTATTTTAGACGGGAACTGGACTCTAGTCCGAAGCACATTGTCAATTGTTCAAAAGGGCGGGTTCTGAAGGTGAGTTAAACGACTTTCTTTGCCATTTTGATGCGTTTGTGTTGTCCTTCATACAGAATCTCCAAACACATGGAACTGCTCTGGGGACGAAAATGGCTGTTACCTTCGCCAATATCTTCATGGCAAAAGTCGACACAGAAATGATAGATTAAATCGCTCGTTTGGAAACGCTACATAGACGACATTTTCTCCCTCTGGAACACAAACAGAGGAGATATAACAGTTCATCGAGAAAGCAAACAAACACCACCCAATAATTAAATTCACGGCTGAAGTTTCAGAAACTGAAATAACTTTCTTGGACACTATCATATACAAAGGCGCACGATTCGAAACAGCATCAGTTCTTGATGTGCGAACCCATTTCAAGCCTACTGAGACGTTTCAACATACACATTTCTCATCCTGTCACCCACCCGGTGTTTGGAAGGGGTTTGTGAAACGAGAGGCTTTAAGAGTTCTGGGGACAAACTCTTCTAAAGGCGCTGTTACACTGTACAATGTTTCGTGCAACTTGTGTCGCAACGCCATTGCGAGACAAGTTGCAAGAAACATTGTATCAAGTGTAACATTCCCTGCAACGGCCGAAATCGTTGCGACACAAGTTGCACGAACAGTTGCAGAAAGTAGAATCGAGTTCTACTTTCTGCAATAATTCGTGCAACTTGTCTCGCAAAGTTGCACGAAACATTGCAGTATAACAGCGCCTTAAAACAATATTTGAAGAGAAAGTAGAACATTTCAAAACACACCTTGTTGATAGAGGTTACCCTAAAGCCTATATACAAAGAAACCTCTCAGAAGTAAAGTTTCAAAACAAGAAACAAGCCCTCCGAAAAAAAGAGAAAGAAAACCAAACAAATCTTGCCGTTTGTAACACAATAGGGCTGTTTATACGAGAGAAAATAAGCCGCGGCTTACTCTGGCCACGGCTTACATAAGACGCGAACACTCCGTATAAATGGTACAAAATCTACGTTCACGGCTTTCTCAAGCTGCGGCTTATCCTGGCCTAGGAGTTCTTTCTCGTATAAATGGTTCCTTTCGCGTCTTATGTAAGCCGCGGCTTATTTTCTCTCGTATAAACAACCCTAATATCACCCATCAGTGCCAAACTTAAAAGAAATCCTCATGAGGAAATGGCATTTTATTGAGAAACAACCGACGCTCAGAGAAATATTTAAGGAACCGCCACTTATATCCTACAAGAGAGGGCGTTCCCTGAAAGACATACTCGTTAGAGCAAAAATATAGCTTCAAGGCTAAAAACACGCGAGTGGGAGTCGCGTAGGCCTATCTAACCCCCCCTTTTTAACACTGACCTAGCTGATGGATAAGCAACATGAATTGTCACCGTGTTTCAAAGGTATGTCAGCAAAGTAGGACTTTGCATATTTCGCTATTAAATGTTAACCAATCTTTGAAAAATGCAAACTTTTAGCAGGGGCTTAGACTAAACATGCTCTCCTTTAAGGTGGGGCTTTTTCTTCCTATTTTTCGTTGAGCTGTCTAATGCCCCACATCTCCCCGGGATGGGGGGGGGGGGGGGGGGGAGGGTTCCAGTGACAGGTGCATTAGACACCCGTTACAGGAATTCTCATATGCTCAAAGACTCTTCGTTGTTGCTGTGTAAAAATTTTCGCTTTCATTCCTGACACTTAATGTTTTCACGTATCTGAATGCTAACAAATGATCGTGGTGTGATCTGTTCAATCAAGCGTAACGCGGTGATAATCATCTCCAGTGAAATGCGTCTCTGGCGATTTTCAGTTGCCAAAAGATTTTAAATCTTGTAAAGCCTCTGCAAAATATACCTCATTTGTTTTGTCTTTGTTCTGAGCTGCTGTACTTCGAGCAAAATAATTTAGAACTAACTTTGGATCACAAAATGTGCGTTTCGTTACCATATCTCATGGCAAATAAGAGGATATTTTGTTTCGTCTGTATACAAATTTTTAGCGTCTGTTCTCAGAATATCTCCGGCAGTTTTATTGCGGTTTTTCCAGCCAGTTTATCGGCGGTAATTTAAAAGCAACTGTGATAGGTTATCTGCTTATGTTATAACAACGGCATGGACAACAGCCTTTTGAAGGGGGCATTCAAAATGGCGACTGAACAAAGTTTGGGCGCTGTCCCGTTGATGACGTAACACTGAGCATGCGTATTATGAGCAAAGTCGTTTTGTGCGCCAACTGCATTTCTAAGCTCGGGCTAAGCCCCGAGCAATAAGCAGTATATCTTGGAAACCTTTATGTTGGTGACTGAATATTACAATGTTTGAATGAAAGTGTTTTTGACAACATCTCTTTGTGTGGCAAATTACTTTGTTTTGTCAAACTAAGAAGGAAAGGGGTTACTAAAATAATGATGCGGGTATCAGTGTTAGGACATTCAGGTTGGAGATGTACTAATCAAACGTAAAACATTGCATGAAATGGAAAATAATTATAATTTACTTTGACAATAATAATAATAATAATAATAATAATAATAATAATAATAATAATAATAATTCGAAAAACGGTAGAAGCGCCGGATGTTTCAGCTGGAAAAAAGCTAAAAGCGCTTGATCGCAGAGTTAAACCAAGGAACAGTGTCAAACTCTCGCCAAGCTTGTGCTTTTCCTTTTCTTTTTTTTTTTTTTGGTTTTTGGTTTTTGTTTTTTGTTTTTTGTTTTTTTTTTCAATTCGCGTAGTTATAACAAGCGTTAATCCCTATTTTCATTCCGCTCTCCAAAGTCTGAATGCCAGATACTGACCAAACTGACGCTTATTAAAACGGTACCCAACGGAGAAGTTGTGGAGAGAGTTAAGAATCAAATTTCTTATTGATTCGACAAAATCTGTCAAGCGATGAATTGTGAATGACATGTAATATTCGTTTCCCAAGGTCTCCGAAGCATCACATTGCATGGTCCATCAACACTTGTATAGTATTATATTGCGCAATCGCGTCACTTTGTACCCAAGACGGAAAGATCCAGTTTGCTAAGACCTGCGGGTCTTCATGTTCGTTACGTTTAATAAGCGTCTACTGTGAAGACAGGTACAAATAGAAACTGAACTATCTTCGATTGGATATGTTGCTTAGAGTACAGCCTCTATCTTCAGAGGAAGAATAACTAGCCTGTTGGCAGACATGCTAAAGATGATCGACCATTTTAGAAACATACGTTTGCGTAACGTCTCTAGTATGTACATGGCGATTGTGTTCCATCTAACTCCAGTGTGTCTCAGCGCAATTCAAAACACAAATGTTCGATTGCGCTCGGCAAACTTGAAAGTGGAACTTGGAAGATAGTGCATGTTACTTCTTTTGACGGTCCACAAATCTTAACATGGTACAATAAATTATTTGCTCGTAAATAAGAGAAAACATCATGCAAATGTTAATCGGAACAAGGTGCAGAGCTATTCAACAACAGTAACAACAACAACAACTTTATTACTTCGGCCCAGGGGTAGGGACGGAGTCATAAAATGGCTTCGCAGTCGTCGACACATCGTTTCTAAATTGTGCTCGTGTTTCTATCGGGGCAACAGCTTTTGTTGCGGGGATATTTTACTGCATTTAGCTTTATGCATGAATGAGTTGGCTCAAAGAAGCCTTTGATTTTAACTTTTACACTTTGTTTTTATTGGAGTGCGCCAAATAGTCTGACTAGTACCAGGCGCGGATCCAGGATTTTGAAATGGGGGGTGAATTTTTGTAATAACGTAATAGAACCAAAGCCTGGTTGAGGTGTTTGAGGGATAAGAAAAAAAAAAAAAAAGAAAGAAGGGGGGCTCAGAAAAAAAAGGGGGGGGGGTAAAAAATTCACCCATTTCACCTGCCCTGGATCCGCGCCTGGGTACCCCCACAATTTGCAACACTCTTAACTAATCTCACATTGCAATCCAACCAATCAAATCTAGTCATGGGACGTTTAATGCCAAATTACGTCATTTTTTCACGTGGAGGTCTGGACCGCGTCTATAGTAGCTCCAGGCTGTTCCACTGGCTTTCACTCTCAGAAGCTTTGAAGCTGCTTTGACGTTTTTGTGAAATGGATTAAGGTATGATTTTTAGTTTTCTTGTTTTGGTTTTATAATCAGTAGAGGCTTCTTTGGTCGTACAACTTTAGCATTTACTCTAACATTTAGCTACAGTACATTTCAATGATAGGGAAATTAGTTTTCCGAGAGTAATAAAACTAACTAATCTCCTATCGATTGAGAAGATTCAAAACAATGTGGCTTATTTTAAGAGTTTCAAGGAGTTAACATGGGTCAAAATAAACCTGGAACGAGACCATTCTTAACCACTCAGACCTGGCGTGCGTTTCTTAAAACTTTCGGGAACCATTTCGGGCACAAAAAGTACCTTCCAAGTCGGTTTTATATCGCTTGGTACTAGCTTTTAGAGCACACTGGACAAATGTATTTCTCAATTTTATAACGTGCTTTCTAAAAAATATTAAAAATAATGGTAATGAACCTAATGCACGTAAAATAGTTTTTCGGCCGGAAATGTTTCCGGAGTTTTGAGAAACGCACGCCTGGCCTGCCCGGTAGTACTGACAGTTGAATAGCTCTATTCAATTTCAAAGTTCTCTTTCGATTTTACTCCCTGCCTTGGCAGGTGCCGGCTTCGGGAAAAATTCGTAGGTGCGTCACTTTTAAAAAACTTAAGTGCATGCAAACTACAAAATATAAGCTACTTTGCTTTAGTAGAAATTTAGGCTTCAATAGAAATATAATAATTGCCACATTTTCCTAAGAAAGTAAAATTCAAAGGAAGTGACACACACAGCCACATTTGTTGTGTGGGACTGTAGCTTAAGGAGTGCCCGGTAGTAAAGGGCAACGAAGCAGGACTTCCAGGATTGCCCGACGGTTACGTCATGCTGATGAGTCCTAACAAGTACGAAATAGCTGTCCGTGGCTGGTACTGCCCGAGTGATATGGCTGTGCGCATGAGAAAGGTACTTGCCAGGCCGTTGGTTGATGTGTGTGTGTGTGTGTGTGTGTGTGTGTGTGTGTGTGTGTGTGTGTGTGTGTGTGTGTGTGTGTGTGTGTGTGTGTGTGTGTGTGTGTGTGTGTGTGTGACTTGCTTTAAATTTTAGTTTTCTTAAGAAGTTGTCGAAGTATCGGACTTGGCATAACTGCACAGTGGCTAACAGCAACCCACCGAAATAAAAGGAACTCGACCGCGAACTGACTTTGTTCTACTGAAATTAATTTGTCGAGCAGAAGGACTGTTACGCCACAAAATGTAATAATAGACGCAAAATGTAATAGTTACCCAAAAAGTAATAACTTTTGACGTAAAATGTAATATAGAAAATGTAAAATGGTAGTAAAATGTAAGTATAGATACACGTAATCACATGATTTCGAGTCCAGTTTGGAGTAAATAAGCACGAGTAAATTTTTTCAAAGACTCTTTGAAAAAATTAACAAGTGCTTATTTATTCCAAAGTGCACGAGAAAAATCATGTGATTACATATTAATGATATACACGAAAAAAATTGTGTTGCATAAGCAACGCAGGTGAATCACGTGCAAAAATAATTTATTCATCACGCTTAGTTCGTCAATGTTTTTAAAGTTTTTTAAGCCGCAAAAACCGGCTGACAAGTTGTAGGCTATAGCTATAAGCCTGTTTAATCATTACCTCCAGTATTTCTGGTTCATAATCTTCGTCTTGTTTGTTTTCTCCGCGTAAAATGCCTTGAGCATCAACCATGTATCACAATTCCGGAAAATAACAACAATGGATTCGCGGTTCTTGAATGTAAAGATTATGTAAAATTCTTAGGAGTGCTAATTGTCAAGAACTTAACCTGGAGGGCTCACATTGATCATATTGCTTCAAAGATTAGAAAAATAGTCGGCATAATTGCTAAACTGAGACACCATGTACCTTTAAATACCCTTCTTCAAATTTACCGTTCGCTGATATTTCCCTACACGCTTTACGGTATACTTGTTTGGGGTCAGGCAGCACAGTGTGATCTAAAAAAGATTCTTACCCTGCAAAAGCGTGCCCTACGTCTGATTTTCTTTTCCAATAAAAGATCTCATGCCATCCCTCTTTTTATTGCTTCGAACATCCTACCTGTTAATATGCTCTACTTTGAAACGGTTTCCACCATAATGCATGATGTTTCTACTAGTTCTACACCTAGGAACATTCGTGAACTTTTTATTCATTCATCTGACGTTCATCCTTATAATACGCGTTTCTCTTCCGCAGATAATTTTTATGTACAAAAATCTAGATTGCATGTGAAACTCAAGTCTTTTTCTGCGTTTGGTACAAGGTTATGGAATTGTCTACACCCCGTCTGACGTAAGCTCACGAAAAGAGCATTTAAAAGAAAAATTCATAAGTTGCTTTTAACTGTACTTGGGATTGAGGACTATTATGTTGACGCCCATTCTCTAATATTGAAACTCAATACCAGTAATTACTGTGCCATATAGCTATATACTTCGCTTACAGACGTATACCACAATTCTCCCTTCTCTACTTTCCAGTCTGCTTTGCTTGTACTATTTCTTTCTTTCTTTTCTTTAACTTGTAACTACATGAAAATTCTCTCTGCCAGTTAGCGTAATGTAGTAAATCAGTTAGCGTAATGTAGTAATCTAATGCATATCTTATGCATATCTTATAGTAATATTGTAATAGTTTAATGACTTTTTATTTATTTATTTAATTTTTTTTCAATTCCTTATATATAAATGACTGATCCGCCTAGATTAGCCAGTGCTATTTGCGGATCAGTCACGTTTGTAAATGTGTTTTTGAAATCTTAATTAAAGATCAGATCAGATCAGATCAGTTATATAACTAAATTCAACGAGCCCACAGTTTTCGATTTCGTCGGTAATTCCCTTCTCTATTCATCACTTTCTCCAAACTGACAGCCATAAAGCAGTGCTTTTCGCACTGTGCTCGTTTTTAGAGCTGTTTTCAGCTTCTCTGCGAAAGAAAACCTGCTCAAAACGCCGGCCATTGTTTTTTTGTTATCACAATATTTTCAACATGGCTCAAACTTACCGCGACTTGTTGCTATAGAATAAAGGGGATTAGTTTCTAAAGAAACTATGGTGCTGCGTCGGTGGGGGAGTGAAACACCAAAATTTGGTTTATCAACGGAGTTGATAATGTAAATTGACCACCGTACAGGGATTCGATTAGCTGACGTTTCGAGCGTTAGCCCTTCGTCGGAGCGAATCGAGGAATTGTGGGTTGTGTATGGTTTATATACAGAAAATGGAGCTATGCTATTGGTGGTAACATGGTAACGTGAAAAACAGGAATAAAGTAATTGAATTAAAAGCGCTCGTTGATACCGTGGGGATTAAGAGTGCCAGTTTGAAAGATCAGTTTTTGCTTGAGATTTTTACGGCTTTCCGTGGTACCTTGATGTAGGGAAAGACCGGAGATCGACATGTGTTGATTGGAATGGTTAGGGAGATTAAAATGCCGAGCGACAGGTTTGGATGCGTCTTTGTCATCTTTCTCAACATCACGAAGATGTTCTCGGAATCGGTCACCTAGTCGTCTTCCTGTTTCGCCGAGGTATAACTTTTTGCATAATGTGCAGGTTATGCAGTAGATAACATTTGCGGAGGTACATGTGAAACGATCAGTGATCTTAACAGATCGCTTAGGGCCCGATATTTTGTCAGTGTTTTGAATGAAAGGACAAGTTTTGCATCGCGAGCGCGCGCATTTAAAAGTGCCAGGTTGTTCAGTTGTTTTGAATGCGCTTTTAACTAGAAAGTTACCTACATTTTTGTCGCGTTTGAATGCGTTTGTTTCTAAACCAGTGAAAGTACATTTGTAATTGCACTGTGTTACAACTTTTCACTGATGTTACACGTTTTTGCACTACTGTTACAGCAAAACTGCACTGCTGTTTTAACCAATTAGAATTGATGAGTAATTTTTTCGTGTATATTATTAACTCGGTAACCCAAAATGTAATAAATTTTGACACAAAACGTAATAAACTGAAGTAACGCATAATGTAATAAATTTAACGCAAAATGTAATAACTTCAGTTTTTTCCTAGCTCAATGGGGCGGTAGACATATGAACATCTACACTTGGAAAAAAACCTATCAATTAAATTGAACATGGGATCGATCACGTGACAATATCGGAAATCTACTATTTCCGTTTTGTGAATGATGTATGAAATAAATCATATATGAACTGCGGAAATGAAGAAATGATCCTCGCAGTTGTGAACGTAGTTTATGCAATTGCGAAAAGAAGCCTGAAAAAAATTCAGGACTTAAACGGGGTTGGATGGAACCCGTGACCTCGCGATACCGGTGCGATGCTTATTGCCGTTTTATCACACAAGTCAACTACCAGATTTGGCAGCCACAGCCTAGACGGTAAGCCAAACACCGTCTATGAATAACAAGGTCTGACGTCATCAGTCACGTGACGAGGTTGATGTTCTTGAACGTCTTTTAATCTTTGAAATTAAACAGTACAGTAAACTTCCGACAATAGGCCCAAGGCTTAATTTTTTGAAGGACTATTTCGAATGGCTTGTATCCGGTGGGGGGTTACATACGGAGGGGTTATTTTAGGAAGGAACTTTTATAAATGGGTTAGGATTGACAACGAAAACAGCTGAAACAGTCATCTCTATCAGACATCTCTATCATATCTATCATCATGTACATTTACAATTTCAAAACAGTACCCTGTGTTTTCTTAACAACAACTGAAACTTTCAGAACTGTAAATCGACACAACATTATGTGTTAAAAAAGGAACGAGGACCGAATGTATTATTTCTTCCAGTAAATTGACTTTATGAAAAACCAGCCAAGGTTGTTGCTTAAGGCAAGCGTTTGACCACTTATTTGAATTGATGATGCTTTTAAGTTCCAAGACTGCGCCGGCACCTTTTCCTTTCATGGAGATTATCTTTCTGACGCTGTTACAGAGAACATGGCCTGTCAGCTCCGGGATGATGTACAAAGGAATCCTGTCCACAATATTTTGAAGAACGTGGAGACTGTCCGTAGAGAAGCACACGTTGCAGGAGAGATAGCCAATGTCACTTTTACAATTTGTTCTAATGCTTCACAGTTTAGGACTGGTCGGCTGTCTCCTTGTGCGTTACCTTCAGTTGGTTGTTATCTTGACTTGACAAGAGTTCCTCCTGGCCATTATCTTGGCTTGACATGTTTTCCTCCTGACCGTTATCCTGAGTTGACACGTGTTCTTCCTGACCGTTATCTTGGCTTGACATGTGTTCCTCCTTCTTCATTCACAGCATAATATTGATCTAACTCGTCATTCAGATCTGATAAACTTAGATAATGTTCCCCAGCGCCCTCTGCGACGTGGCCAAGAGACACAGTACAAAGAGGATCTCCACCACCTACAGGAGAAATTGTCTGAGTTGCTGGGGAACCAAGAGTCGAGAAGATGATTATCTGAACTTGAAAGACGTTCGCAGCAGCTTATACCGTCAAGTGATCCTGTTACTCCGCAAAATGTAATATTAACGCAAAATGTAATAAGAACCGCCGCAAAATGTAATACAAACGCAAATTGTAATTACATTGACGCAAAATGTAATAAAAATGTCAAAAAAAATTGTAATAACTTTTCAACGCAAAATGCAATAACTTTTCAAATATTGTAATAGCGCGAAATATAATAACTCTCGAACGACATGAACGATATCTCGAAATCAGTATTATGACTCGGTCAACGTTAGCCTAACACGTAGGTGAATTCTATTATTTGGTTCAATTTGTAATTGGTGTACAGGCGGACCAATTAGGTGGAATCAGGTGGTCCCGGGCAGGTGGTTGTAACCCCTTCATAATTTCACAATCTTCAACTCCAGAGATCAAGACATATGTCTCGAATATGCCCCGCGTTCTTATTGAAGGGTGTGGTGATTGAAATATATGGGTACAGTCATTTCTCGCCTCATTCCTCGCAAACCGGAAGTTTCAGTTAAGCTCAAGACACTGTTGCCTTATTAAGAGCGTGTACGATCGTATAAAAACGGAAGAAATAAGTTCTGCTGCTGTCTAAATGCCGCTAGTTGTCCGTTATGACGAGGGTTAGAACAGTAGAACTGCTGTTACGCCACAAAATGTAATAATTGACGCAAAATGTAATAGTAACCCAAAATGTAATAGCTTTTGATGCAAAATGTAATAAACTCGGTGACCCAAACTGTAATAACTTTTGACGCAAAATGTAATAAACTGAAGTAACCCATAATGTAACAAATTTAACACAAAATGTAATAATTTCAGTTTTTTCCTAGCTCAATAGGGCAGTGCACATATGAACATCTACACTTGCAAAAAAAACCTATCAATTATATTGAACATGGCATCGATCACGTGACTATATCGGAAATCTACTATTTCCGTTTTATTACACAAGTCAACTACCAAATTTGGCAGCCACAGCCTAGACGGTAAGCCAAACACCGTCTATGAATCACAAGGTCTGACTTCATCAATCACGTGACGAGGTTGATGTTCTTGAACGTCTTTTAATCTTTGAAATTACTGAAACAGTGCAGTAAACTGCCGACAATAGGCCCAAGGCTTAAATTTTGGGAGTTACATACGGAGGGGTTATTTTAGGGGGTAGCTTTTCAAAATGGGTTAGGATTGACAACGAAAACAGCTGAAACAGTCCGATTGCCTTTGGCTTTTGGTATAAACACAGACACATCCATCATATCTATCATAATGTACGTTGACAATTTAAAACAGTATTCTGTGTTTTCTTAACAACAACTGAAACTTTCAGAACTGTAAACTGACACAACATTAAGTGTTAAATGATTCATTTCATATATCATTCACACTCATTTCTTTCACGGGATTATATGAACCCATAATTGACCTGCTCCCAACGTCAGTGGCTTCATAGTTCAGTTGGTTAGAGCATCGCACCGGTAATCGCGAGGTCACGGTTTCAAACCCCGTTGAAGTCCTGAAGTTTTTTCAGGCTTCTTTTCGCAATTGCATAAATTGCGTTCATAACTGCGAGGATCATTCTTCATTTGATTTCATTCCGCAGTTCATATATGATTCATTTCACATACCATTCACATTAAGTGTTAAAAAAGAAACGAGGATCGAATGTATTCTTCCAGTAAACTGACTTTATGAAAAACCAGCCAAGGCTGTCGCTCACAAAGATAAGCCAAGAATTTGACGACTTATTTGAATTGATGATGTTTTTAAGTTCCAAGACTGCGCCGGAACCTTTTCCTTTCATGGAGATTATCTTTCTGACGCTGATACAGAAAACATGGCCTGTCAGCTTTGGGATATACACTCTGGGCAAAGGAGCCTTGTCCACAATACTTTTGAAGAACGTGGAGACTGTCCGTAGAGAAACACGCGCTTTATAATTGTTCTGATACAACACAGTTTAGGGGAGTAGGGTTGACGCAGTGGTGAGAGCGCTCGCCTTCCACCAATGATGATGATGATGATGATCATGATGATCTTTAATTAAGATTTCAAAAACACATTTACAAACGTGACTGATCAGCAAATAGCACTGGCTAATCAAGGCGGATCAGTCATTTATATATAAGGAATTAAAAAAAATTAAATAAATAAAAAGTCATTAAACTATTACAACATTACTATAAGATATGCATTGGGGTTCGATTCCCGGGCTCGGCGTCATATTTGGGCTGAGTTTGTCGGTTCTCCTACTCTGCTCCGAGAGGTTTTTCTTCGAGTACTCCGGTTTTCCTCTCTCCTCAAAAACCAACATTTCTCCCACACGGCCCCACAAGCTTGCAGCTTTAAATTGTAACCGTGTATAAATAAAGTTTCTTTACCTATTTTTTAGGACTGGTTGACTGTCTCCTTGTGCGTTACCTTGGTTGTTATCTTGGCTTGACATGTGTTCCTCCAGGCCATTATCTTAAGCCATTTTTGATATAGCTTTCTGTTGGTTACTTCAAAGGTTCCATGGTCATGGTTAATACGCCGAGTTTACAATTTTTGATCTAGTCACGTGATTCAGTGACAAGTGCTGATTTGATTGATAGTTTTTTTTTTCCAAGTGTAGATGTTCTATTTATTACATTATGCGTTACTTCAGTTTATTACATTTTGCGTCAAAAGTAATTACATTTTGGGTTACCGAGCTCATTACATTTTGCATCAAAAGTTATTACATTTTGGCTTACTTTTACATTTTGCGTCAAAAGTTATTACATCAGTTTTGTGTTACTATTACAGTTTGCGTCAAAAGTTATTACATTTTGGGTTACTATTACATTTTGCGTCAATTATTACATTTTGTGGCGTAACAAGGACCTTTGTAGATAAAATGTGAAAGAGAATACAACTGCAACGTGAAAGGTATGCCGTGACTTTTCCTGAAAATAGGTCCAGCTACTTCAGTACTTAGACTAATATTGACACCAATGTTGTGTCAAAACGGTTATGGGCTAAGCTGCATAGGGGAAGTCGGAGGTAAGGATGTTCCCTTTTTTCGAAGCTAGGTAACGGAGTATAGAAAGCTATATATTTTTTTTAATTCGCCATAAATTCTCTTGAAAGGCAAATGCCTACAAATATCAATACCGTAGTATTATAATGACAAACTAATATCCCTCGTCCACGTTATTCCGATCAGAAATTATATGTCCCAGCCTTTATGCCCACACACTAGCCATGATCTAATCATGTGTCTAATTGCTCTCTGTAAGTCTTCTGTAAATTAAACTTTTTAACTTTTTGAATTGTATAGTTGGTGGAATTTGACTATAAATGATGTCAAATTTCAATATTTTGTCTGTTCAAATGCGTCCGCTCAGGTGCATATATGGTTTCAATCTTCATGACAGGATGTATTGTCTTAAGAAAAACAATGTTAACTTATTTACTTTATGTTATTGTCGTATGCTTTCAACTGAACTTGACTGCCATATTCAAGGAGTTCAGTACCAGGTAGAAACGCACTGATTTCTGTACCACAAAACTTACCTACGAATAGTGATTCGCTAACTTTCGAGCAATCGCCCGAGCAAATTTCAACGAGAATCTGCCGAGCATGTGAGCAGTTACAAAAAATTTGTGAACGCGAAGGCAAGAGAGCACTCGTCAAAATTTTGCCATGGCACGAAATGAGGGACATGATGGGGAGGTGTCACTTCAGAGCAGTCTCGAGAGCTGTCACTTTTCCTTCTTTAACGAGATGCTATTCGGGATGATCGTTGCTATAGAAATTTGCAGGAGTCCAAAATGAAAATAAAAAAGATGGAGGCCCTGTCGAGTAATCTACGGTTGTCTACAACAGCGAAGAAATAATAAAGATAATAGAGAAAGTTTGTTATTTGGAAAATTTCCACTAATAAATGAATCAATTTTTGGATGTTTAGGCGAAATATCGGACATTCTTGGCGTATGAAGATGTGCTGTACTTCGAATGATCACGGCGTATGTATTGAAAATTTGATTTCGTCCTCTTTAATTTTCTCGCTATCTCGCTGCAACGATTTGTTGCCATTCTCAGCCTTTTACCGATGATTTCTATCCGTAAAAAGCCTGGGAAAGAGAAGAATGATAGAACAAAATGGCGTACCGTTACTTGCGAAAACTTTAAACTGACTTGCGAAACATCCACAGTAATCATGGCGTTTCTATGAAGACTTGTCTTTATCCAAGTAGACTTGAAAATAGTCCATCTTCAATGCTGATAACCGTGGTGGTTCGAAACTTTAATAATAAAACAGTTCCATGGATGTGAACGACATTGTTTTGAAACAATAATTCTGAATGATACCAGGGAATTCGTTCCCTCACGGGCTTGCAAAGTCAGATATTTCGAACGCGATTCAACTAGAAACGGCATTCCGCCATACTTTTCTTACCAAAGTCAAAGAACGGCTATCGATGTCAAGGAACAGGATCCCATTGATATCAGCAGAAAAGTCAAAAACTTACTTGGAAGGTACGTCAAAAAAATGATTTTCCTCACCCAATTCTCTCTATTTTGCTCGACATATTTTTAGCGTGATTTTTTTTCTAAGTGTCGCTACCAACTGCGCACGCGTGTCCCTCATTTCTTGCAATGCGAACAAATCGAGCAAAGGCCAAATTTTGCGAGCACTTGAAAATTTTAAGGGACCATTCGATACCCCTTATAAACAAGAAAAAAATTCTGGATTCCGAGTAGCTAAGGCCAATGCAGTTTTTAGGAAACACGATGCAGGAAAAAAATGAATTTCAGTGCAAATAAGGGGAAACAAACAGAGGATTTTGATTGGTTAATATACGAAGACACTGAAATTGGCAAACCAAACGCGATCTCCGGATGGCTAAAAGTTCAGATACATCGATGAAAATTTATTTTCCCACAATGAAAATACATCATCGAGCGAAGCTGGCTAAAAATTACAAAATCTCCCCATGAGTGAAAACAAATTGTAAATGACATGAAACGTGAAAATGGCAAATCGATTAACTTAACTTATTTGTAACTGTTAAAAGTAATTGTGCAATAGACCTTATTCGTTTGTACATTTTGTTTTCCCAATACAGATCATGTGATGATACTCAAGAGATTTGATCCTTTGTCTGGTTCATTAAAAAAAGAGTGTATACAAGCATGAATATGTCTGCATGCACTCTTTTTAATGAGCAAGACAAAAGACCAAATCTCTTGAGTATTGTCACATGATCTGTATTGGGAAAACAAAATGTACAAGCGAATAAGGTCTATTGCTAACTGACAGTTTGGCATAATTGGTTGAACTGAGTGTGTTTGGCTTGAGGCCACAAAACTTGCATGCACTTTGCCACCGGCCATGGAGCTACTACAGGCGTTGTTGATATCAGTAGCTTCCTTTGAAAGAAACGGACGACTAAGAATGTCTGAACAAGCACGTTTCTGTGAGGCCGAGCTATCCTTTATGTGGGATGTCAAGCTTTGTTCGTTTTATGCTTTGTAGTTGCGTAAATTTACTTTTCGTCAACCCCTGCTTGGTGAGGACTTGTTATAGTAGACCCCTTACACAATGTGCTGTGTAGACCTGGGAAAGTCCAGCCTTTCTGGTGATATTGGGCATAATTTGGACGATCGAATTCTTTCCTAAGGGTACCAACACTCTGCTACCTTGGAAAACTTTGTCAACGAAGTTTGAAACAGGGCTTCACAATCAGGGCGAAGTGTACTCAGCATCAATTTGAGCGATGACATTGGATCCATAGACGAACCAGGTATTCCAAACTTTCTCACATCACTGAAATTTTGATCTTTCTAGTTATAACCACCTTGATGGTTCTTGATTTGTTCGGTATATGCTTTAGAGTGACATATTCTTTGTTTTGATCATCGTGCTTAAACTCGAGCGAGTTCTTTGTGTGTTCGCGCCAACCTTCCCTTCCTCTCCGGCCCAAATAATAATAAAGGTTAAGCCACACAAATTGTTGGAACTTGTCTGGACTGTCAATCGAAAAATACTACTTTAATTTCTCCATATCTCCAGCTTCAATTGGACTCTTGTATTGGGGTTTAGGGTTCCCGCGCTTGTAGTATGATTTACAAACGGCTTCAAACAGCTTGCTCGCTTGTGTGAACTCCACGTCTTTCAGGATGTTTAACGGCCTTGAAATAGGCTGTCATGTGATCGCGCGGTGAATAGCAGCTCGAATACCAGTCAAGGAAATTGGTGTCAGATATGTTTTCTTGTTTGTTTTAACTTCGGTATAAAATCTTCGCAAAACTCTCTTCCGTTCAGCGGGGCTCACGGTTTGAAGATCACACACTGATCAAACTTATTCAAACCCAAACAGGTCTGTTTTTTGGTGTTTTCTGGCACGGAATCAGCCTCTAACTTTCGAATATCGTCTTCCCCTAGCTGAGAAGATTGAAAATTTACAAATTCTGATCTTCGTTGTTTTCTGTTTTTTCAGCCATGATTTGGGTCTTCAGTGAAAATAGCTCCGTGCTTTCTTTTACCAACGCTGCAGGAAAACGGCGTGAACATTATAATGGCTTCTTAATTTTTATTGGCTGTTTAAATCGTACGATTATTTGACACACACTTTTCATTGGTCTATTTCAGCGGGCTAAAATACATTTTAGCCCACCAAATTCTTTATTTTAGCCCGCAAAATGCGCTCTCCAAAGTGATAATAATTGCCGATATTTGAGGTTTTCTTTTGCGACTGTAACAACAACAACAGAGAAGCTAAAAAACAGCTATAATAACGAGAACAGCACGAAAAACACTGCTTTTGCGCTGTCTGTTTGGACAAAGTGGTGCCCTGAGAAGGGAATTACCAACGCAATCGAAGATTACGAGCCCACTGAACTTAACACTTTACTCGAACGATTTTGCGCCACCACGAGATAAAAAAACAAACAAATAAACAAACAAACGAGGCGAAGATTATGAACCAGAAAGCCTGAAGGTAATGATAATAGCGCTTGATAGACACGTGAAAAACAAAGTAGTCTTTAATGTTATAGCATATAACTGTTTAGACGGTTTTTGCGGCTTAAAAATACTTTAAGAACATTGACAAAAACTGCTGTTTTGACTGAAAGAAGGCGTGACGATATTTGCAGGGTTTGAATACATTATTTTAGCACCTGATTCACCTGCGTTACTACTGCAAAATTATTTTATCATGAACATTATTAAAACGTAATCACATGATTTTTCTCGTGCTTGTGCAATTTTGTTAGTGTTTGAAAAAAATTAATCGTGCTTATTTAGTCCAAATTGCACTTGAAATTTTAATGTGATTCCCGGCGACTCCCTATACATACATATTAAAAGCGAATAAAGCCCTACCTGAGAAAATATAAACTTCCAACCCGGCACGTCTGACAATTGTTGTTCTTTCGTTTATAGTAATGGAGGCCGAAGAAGGAAAGTCGATATACGAGCGATTGGACAACTCGCAAAAAACCAAAAAGGTGACACTGTTGGCTTTTGGCGCGATCGGGTTTCTGGTAGATTTCTTCTTCTCTACTACCATAAGCGCCAGTCAAGATATCTTACAAGGAACTGAGATCCAAACATCCGTTGTGCTGTTGGCCTCATCGGCTCCGGCTTGTGTATCAACTCTTTTATACCCGTACGTATCCCAGAGGATCTCCGTTTTGGTGGCATCGTGTGCAATCTTTCTATGTGGAGTCGGTGGAATGCTTCTAACTGCGATTGTTGCTGATCCCTTAGTAAAGTTAATTGGCGTGTGTTTCACATCTTTCGGATACGGAAGCGGAGTAGCCGTCTTTTGTGCACTCACATCCCTGCATGGGGGGATGACCATGAACAGCTACGCTTTGGGTTCAGGAACATCATTTCTGGCAGCGCCTTTGTTTTACATAGGTAAGTCTATTAAGTTTTGTGATTAGTGTTTAGAATAGATTCATGCTTAAGGTGGTTCGCTCTATTTCAAATGAGCCTAAAAGTCATAAATTGTTAGGTGGTGATTTCATTTTTGTTGTCATGACGAATTTGATTTACTAAATCCGATTTAAAAAAAATAAACATAAAATATTTAATCCCCAACTGATTTTGGTAACACTGGTGCGCAAGGCCTGTGATCGAGACCTGGGTAATGCGTTGTCAAAACGACCTCATGCATGTGCTCGATCCTTGTTTCGTGGTGCGTTTTGGTCTGACCACCTTATGTATGTTTGGTCCCTTGCCGCTTTTACCTTCATTTTTACCGTACTTCAGACAGTCAGAAGAAACAGCAAAATGCAGAAGGATGCAGTTGTTTAAGATTAGAAGCATTACTGTTTGTACTTAAGCTCGCTCCGAGTCGAGCTTCCTGAGTGCTCTCCAAATCTTTCCAAGATGATCATAATTCGATTTAGCATGAACCAATTGTCTTATAACATTGCCTGCAAAACAAATGTACGACGGAAACCCTTGCTAACTGCATTTAACATTGATCAAGTAAGCTGAAGCCACTCTAAAGGCACTAAGGCCACAAGGTAGCGGGCATTACCCCTTAAATCTACCAAAGCAAAGATTGGGCCCAAGCATTAGCAGCCATGGACAGCTGTTTCGGCCTTGTTAGGCCTCGTCAGCATGACATAGCTAATGCTCAGGCTCAAGTACCCACATATCCATAAAACAAGCAATGAAAACGTAAAGCTTTAGCTATGCCATGCTGACGAGGCCTAACAAGGCCGATAAACCGATAGGTCCGGTCTCACAACACTTGTACCTTATAATCTGTGGGACGTTAAAGAACCCACACACTGTTCGATAAGAGCAGGGGACGTAGTTCTCGGTGTAGTGGTCTATCTCTACCTTTCTTCTGTCTTTGACATTCATGTGTGAGTTGGGTGGGTGGGTGAGATCAAATATGGACTGATAGCTGCGGCCAGAGGCGCCTTTACAGGCTGACGTCCGATCTCACCCTAGAGAAGCATTGTAAACTATCCCTGAAAAGCCCCGACGGGGAGAGGATAAGTATGTATGTATGTATGTATGTATGTATGTATGTATGTATGTATGTATGTATGTATGTATGTATGTATGTATGTATGTATGTATGTATGTATGTATGTATGTATGTATGTATGTATGTATGTATGTATGTATGTATCTCTTGAGACTGCGCAGTACGGACTGGAAATCACCTTTCAGTGTTGGTTATTATACCACTCAAAAGTCGCTAAGTTATATTCCTCGTCGCTAATACTTCTTCGCTAAAAATTCAATTCGCTGATTCGCATTCGTTGTCACTAAAAGCCATTCGCTATCGCTAAATTTCATTCATTGTCACTAAATTCATTCGGTGTCGCTGAGTTTCATTCGCTATCGCTAATATTCCTTCGCTAGCGCTAAAAACCAACTCATTTGCTATCGCTTAATTCCTTCACTATCGCTAATACTCCTTCGCTACAAGCGCTAAAAACCAACTCATTTGCTATCGCTTAATTCCTTCACTATCGCTAATACTCCTTCGCTACAAGCGCTAAAAGCCAACTCATTTGCTACCACTTAATTCCTTCACTATCGCTAATACTTCTTCGCTTGCGCTAAAAGCCAACTCATTTGCTATTGCTAAATTCCTTCACTATCGTTAATACTCCTTCGCTACAAGCGCTAAAATCCAACTCATTTGCTCCGCATTGCTAAATTTCATTCGCTGTCGTTAATATTCCTTTGTTTTTCAGGCGGTGAAGAAATAAATAAAACCTCCTGGTGTGCAATACCACTTGAAAGTTAGTTGGTTACAGAAACTTTTTTTTAAAACTACAGGCAAAAAAAGGGCGCTAACGCATCTTGTAATGTGTTGTTGTTCTGTGATTTTTGAACTGTGGCCATTTCCTGTTGAGTGCTCTAAAGTATCAAGTTGGTAATTCTTTTTTGGCTTTTCTACGGACATTTGTGTCAAAATTGCTCAACAATTTTTCGAGTTTACTTGTCTAATTTCTCCACCTTCTCCAAGAATATCGAACTAACACGCATAATACTTTGTTTTCTGAGTCTTTTCTTGCAATGTTTTGTTTTGGATCCGCTTTGAATTTCTTTACCCTTTCATCTGAATGTAGTTTGGACTCAAGAATGCTTGTTTGTTTCTTTTCCAAACGTTTGCTATCGGATAGTTCATCTGGATCGTAAAACTCCCCATTTTCCCTGCTGCTCATTTTTTCTGGACACAAATTTTTCCCAAGGTAGACACCCTTTTAGGGGAAGTCTTTATTATGTTCCCCGTCTGAATTTGAAACCTTTACATGTCGCAATGGGCCATGTTCTAAACGAGTAAGGGCCTGGGAACGAGTTTTTAAAATTTATCAATTGGAAAAAATTGTTTCCACTGCATGAAAGAGCATCTCAAAAATGGTCATCTAACGAACTTTGACACTGTTCAGTTGAATTGAAGCTGAAAAAAATGCGTTTGAAAATTGTGAAAATTAGAGACTTTGTATGGTTTGGAGGAACACACTTTCCGAAATAAAAACATTTGTATGGGATTTTTTTAAGTTTTAAATGCATGTTATCTGGCGACTTTTCAACTAAACATACTCAAACTTGCTGAAACCGCTTATTTTGAGATACCCTTTCATGTGACAATCAATTTAGTTCAATTTCATTGATTTTCAATGAAGTTTGGATTCGTTCCCAGGCCTTTACTCGTTTAGAACATGGCCCATTACGGAAGGGCTGCATGTCGCTGTCGGAATTTCATGAAGAGACACTGATGTCGATGTCGCACGTTTCTGAGGTCGCCGGTTTCTCCGACAAAAAATGCGCTGTCGTAATTCACGGGTCGTAAATCAGTGTGTTTTCACACAGAAGACTGACAGAACGATTGAGTTTTGACAATACAAACTCATTCTCGACATTTTCCTCTGCCCGAATGCCATCAGGCCGTTGTCTTATTTAAAATCACCAATGTCGCTGTCCATTTTGCTTTATTTTTATCGGTGTCTCCATTTCACGGGTGCGGTCTTGTCGTTCGTCGTCATTTCATTTCCTTCATGTCGCCGTTTCAGAGTGTTGTCACCTGTCGGAATTTATCCTATTAAACAGGGCCTCAAGGAAAGCCATGCGAAGTTGCTCGATATCAGTAAACAATAACAATATTATATTTTATTTGCTGTGTGAAAAATGTATCGTAGGACACTTGAATTGTAATATCACTTTGATCCAAGTATGAACACAGGTAGCTATGTATAGAATAAATAATTTCAAGGTTGTCAAAAAGCGCCAGCGACCGATCGTATCGTCGGCTACTTTGACAGTTGCGCCGGCTACAATATTCTTCGGTAGAAAAAAAAAAGGAGTGGGAAAATAGAGCTTTCTTTAACTTTCGAAACCAAGAATGGAGTGCTTCGCATGTGGAATTACAAAAAAGAAAAGAAAACTCAACAGAAAAAAAGGATCCAAAGTATTGTTGTTTTGTATTAAAGAACACTTCTCATTGATTTGCATTGCGTGTAATCTGATACACGTCGCCGGCCAGCGGCAGAATGATTGCGTGTTGTTTATTTTTGTTCCCTACTTGAGAGTGATGTACGTAGATAAAACTGTTATTGCAGAGGAAGTTGGTAAAATTTAGTAAACATTATTATTTCATGATGTGAAAAGGATAAATATAAATAAACGCTTTATAACTCGGTTATGCGGCTAGCCATACTGACTTTTGTGTTGTTTAATGTCAATGTTTGACATCTTTGAGTTTAGATAGCCTATGTTCACAGTTAAGCATCATGAGAGGCATGTGTGCTAGAGATGTTAATTCCGGGTTGTTTCGTGGCTTTACAGGTCTTACCATGGTGGCTGGATTATCTCCACAAGTGTCGCTTCTTCTTCTGACAACACTGTGGATCCTATTTCCACTTTCCTACATTGCAATAGTACGGAACGAAAGCAGCAGCAGCCATGCGCAGCCAACGACCTACAAAGAAGTTCCTTACGGCCCAATTGAATCCAGTTCCAACTCTGACGACGCGCCTAAATTAACGCTCTCTTCCAGGGACATGTTAACGCTGGTGTGGAATTCGATAGTAGGGTTCATTGCATTGCTTGCGAGTATGATTAGCAAAATCCTACTCGTGAATGCTGTGGTCACGACCATTGCATTCAGTGGCATTTCAATAACTCCAAGAAACCAGTACTTGTTCTACGTGTTGGCATCCGGAATCGGCGATTTCGTTGGGCGGCCATACCTTCTGTATCTCTCCTGGTGTAAAGTGGAGGACAAATTCACCATCAGGAAAACTTGGATCCTGGCCTTTATAAATGTTTTGATCCTAACCTTCATGGTGTTTGTGTCTTGGTTTCGCTTTCTTTCTCATTTCTTTGCCGTTGTGGCGCTGGTTATGATTAACACCTTACTCTCGGGAGTGGTTTATGCCAACAGTTTTCACAACGCGGGAGAAGGCCTCCATGCCATAGAGAGAATGTTTTGTCGGGCGCTAATGGCTGGTGCGTTATGGATGGCAAACATTACTGTTGCAATGATCGGCTTGGATACAGAAGCTCGTTTGCGTGAACACTGTCTCCTCCATTTCCCCGATGACACTTGTTTTACGAGATCACTTAGTTGAGACTTGAACGTTTTACTCATCAAAAACTATTGGGTGTGACATTTTAGCTGTGTTTGAAACGCGTACTAAAATTTTGAACCCGCTTAGGGTAATTAAGACAAGAAACTGATAATATTTACAAGACAAAATGAGAAAATTACAAGATGGTATCTCTGTGTTTGCTCGACGCATCGGTTGACGCTTTAAAATAAATCGTGGTTGGACATGGGTTGCTCTTTATTGGGGTTGCTTTGGGGTAGCTATAGGCCTAGCAGTGGGCAACAGGTCTTATTGTCTGTTTACCTGCTACTGGCAAAGCTGTAAATAATAATTAAAAAATATATATGTGTGAAACGTTCGTGGTATTGTGGTTTCTGCTGTTGATGCAGTAAAATCCATCCATTGGGGTTTATTGATGAAATTAAATGAATCACGATCTTATGCACTAAACAAATGCACGCTTGTGAAGACAAAGAACAAAGCATTCGGCAAAAATCGAGCCATACATTGCCATGATGTTGTTGTCGGGAAGTTTCGGGAAGACGTGTAGACCGGAAATAGAAGGGGAGCCTGCTGACCGGATGTCCGACACGAACGTTGCTGAAATTATAGACGTTGCACTTTGGAGGAATAGCCATATTTTGACATAAGGACCTGTCATTTATTAGAGGGGGGTGGGGTGGGGGGGGGGGGGGGGGGGCTGGTGCAAATGATTTAAGCTGGGCTTTGGGGAGGGCCATACCATTTTTTGTAAACATTGCTGTTCACAAAAAAAAAAATAAATAAACAAATATAATATATTATTAAACAAATAAGTCCCTTGCACAGTAAGCATTTTAAACTTTAATAATGATCATTTTGAACAACCCAACAACCCTACATGTATGTCAACTGTTGCATGGAAAGCGGTCTTTACATATCGAACAAAACATTTTATATCTAACCGTTCCTGAGGATTTTCTGTCAGAACACATGTTGGAACAGTATAAATTAATGCAGCTTACACTATACCCCTCAATGGGGCATCACAATATTTAAGGTTTAGTCATCACACTCCTCATTCTCTGTCAAGATGTCACTATCTTCCCCAGAGATACTTTCATCTGTATCCAGTTCTTCCTCACTACCATCATCTGAAGACTCATCCTTTAAAGGAAGATAAATTGATCGAAGTGCAAAGACATAATAAGCAATTTTTAAACAAACACGGCAACGCAACAGGAACAGTTTGATCGTGATCATGACAAAGAGTTGGTAGCAACCACTCTTTCATCAGAGGATCAGGATCAAGATGAGGTGGACTTTGTATTAGCAGAAATAGGTTCTTGAAGCTCTTAGGATAAAAGATGATCGCGCTCAATACTCCCTGTCATATCATTTAGCGTGTAGAGGATCGTAACTTTTGTGGGTCAAGGGGAGGGGGGAGGGGGGCATAAGAAAAATTCACCAGGGAAAAAAAATTGCACCAACCTGCTCTCCCCCCCCCCCATCTCCCCCCCCCCCCCCCCCTCACTTCCCCTACCCCTCTAATAAATGACGGGTCCCTAAGAATTTCCAACGTTTGGTGGTGATATTCAGTATAACCAATGATTTTACAAGATTGGATCAGGCAGTCATATATAGAGTCACTGGATCAAACCTCTTCTCGGTATTTTTAACAACAACAACAACTTTATTACACGTTACAAAGTTTTCTTTTTGGGTCAGTAGCCTTGATCAAAGTGTGAGCGTTAGCGGTGCGAGCTCTACATGTGCCTGTAAGGCAACAACATTTTCAAACACATCGAATTCTATGATGGCAGTTATTGAAAAATACTTTCTGTGTGTGAAATGAAAAATATTAGAACAAGAGGTTACAATTAGCTTAAACTCGGGCTTGCAAAAAAACAGCATTGTATCCCTAATTTAGCGCTAAACAAAAGAATAGAGAGAAGTCTGTCTTTCTTACATCGGACGCATTGAGCTTAGCTTGTGTTGGAGTCTATTTCTTGAAACCCCTATCAACATATATCCCCCTGAAATTACAAACTTGCTTAACAGCTCAACTATTGAGAACAATAACTGTAACACTTGTAAAAAAGAAGAAGAAAAAGAGAAACGACAAAAAAGCCCGCGATAAATGCCACTAATAGATATCGAACCCGGATTAGCTGAGTCAGAGGCAGGAACAATGACATCTTGGTCACAGAGGTTCATCGCAGTGTAACATGATAAAATAGTGTATTGATTCCAAAAAAACCTAAGCACACTTGTTTTCGCCTCGATGGATATTTGTTTGAGAAAGAAAGCGGTTATCGAACGATGTAGTTTTATTTCGCATAAGCGTTAATGGAGTCTCGGTGAAATGTGAGGAGAAAAATAATCAACAGAGTGAAACTGTTTACAAATACGTCAGTCCAGGGTCATTTGAAATATAAGAAAGCCGAACGTTTCTACGGTCAGTTTCAAGTCACGCAATTAAAAACTAATCGCTTATCATTCAAAAACTAATGTCCAGAAATTGAGATATTGTGGAAAATAGTAAATAAACTACCTGTCAAAGTCTCAGGGGTGTAAGAGAACTTGAGTTATTCAACAAAATGTACTACCTGTTAATGGAGCGGATACGGGAAAACACGACAGTCTAATTAAAAAACATCTGGAGGTAAGTTCAGTCTTGTTAAAAGCTTTCTTCTCGCAGATGAACTTGCAAACATTCGTATGGACACTTCTTTTAACATATTAGTTGTTCAGACTTCAAAGACACAAGGTGAATCGATGTTTTCCGATACGTGACAACAGGCATCATTCATCGTTTCGTGTCTGTTTCTTTGCAGCGTATATCCATAGACCCCTATAAACATATATCCCTTGAAAATTGCTTTACAGCTCAACCATTTATAACTTACAATAATTATAACACTTGTAAAAAAAAATTTCAAAAGAAGATGAAAAAAAGGAACGCAATAAAAAAAAAAAAAAAGAAAAAGAAAAAAAAAAAGGTGTCGATAGGTGAGCTTTGTGGATGAAACTCAACGACGAAGAAAATAATAACGGACGGTAATTTTAGACCCGGGCGACCGCGAGACGCGGGAAGCCCGAGTAATAAAGGTCACGAATAGAGGTCTCTTTTCTTAAACCTTTGAGACCCAAACTTTCTTGATGCAAATAATTGAAAGGGATCTAGATGTCCTATATGATGGTCTCCCATGAAACGTTTGCTGCTCTGGAATACCGAGAACTCAAGTTCTGCTTTGACGTCACCAATTTGAACCGTTTTTCTTTTGCTCGCGACCGTAACGAGTTGTAATCGGTAAGTACTCGTTCTATAAGTGTGTTTTCGAGCCATTTTTCATTTTAGAAGCTCCCAGGCTGGCATAATTAAGCTGGAATGGAGATTAGAGGCAAACCTCTGAACGAAGCCAGAGGTGAGAGATAATTTCATAACGTGTCCAGTGATGGCAGCTCAGAAGTGAAGTTCGTCTCTCTAGCTGTTCTGTGATGCATTCTTGGACCTAGCATGCAAGGCAATTTTGGCGAGATTTAATTCGCAAAGAAGACAACGCGTACCATATTTTGCCAGTAGGTCCGGATGGCTCTACAAAATGAAGATGGCGGGACTTCCATTTCGCCGTGGTATCCAAATCTCCCAGAATGCAATCCGGGCGCCAAAGAGAAAAACAGAGGCTTTCAAAAGTGGCTCGAATCAAATGGCTGATGCTCGACTCCTTGTAGGCGTGGGAGGCAAAATTGGAGATAAATGCTTAGTCATGAGATCAAAGTTTGCCCTCGTTAGAAACTTTTGTTTTCCAGAAGAGATTTTGAATTAAAGAATTGAAAGCAAAGATGTGTGTTTTTTAGCTTTGCTCCAGGGCGCATGAAACGGCCATTTTTGGTTTTGTTTCAAAACAAATAATGATATGGAAAGGGAAACGAAGGTTATTCCCAGTTTATTGGCTCTTAAAGCGTAAAACAGTTACTAGTTGACACTATAAACAGACCATAATAATCAGGTGTAAATTTGAGAGCGTGGACAATCTTGAAAGTGGTAGGCCTGTCTGTTGTACAAATTTGTACACTGGGCGTTAAAAGGTTAAACAGATCATAAAAATGAACGGATGTATGATGGAAATTGAACTGAGTGGAGTGCAATTTCGCCTGAAATTCGTACACGTGATTTCAAAATCAATTTGAAATCATAAGTATGATTTCAGACCAAACTTGTATCAGGGTCTGGAAGGGGAGTCTTGATCCCGCATTCATGCTCAATTTTTACGAGAATCCCGCATCCCGCACTTTTTTCTTTTCTTTACCGAATCCCGTCTTTCTTTACCGGATCCCTGAAGTGACACCAACATGAAATTAGTTTAAATGTCCACATATGCTGTTACTGTTCCAGCCGCATTTGCTAAGCTAGGTGTAATCCTTATAGTTTCTACAATGTATAATGTTCAAAGGTTATTGAGAGTCACTGAAAGGAGTTCTCAAGAAGCGGTGTGCAAACAAAACAGCCGACTTAAGCGAAGTTTAACACATTTCTGTTCAACCGTTTGAACCGGGCTAAACCATTTATATTATATCTGGCAAGTTATTAAGAAAAGAACAATGCACGAAGAAACTTAGAAATTGTGGCCAAAAAAGGTAACAATAAACAAATAATGGAAAATAAGTCCGTCGACATCCTGGCATCCAGGGTAGCTTAAAGGGGCACTGTCGCGTAATTTGGGTCTGGACCTAAACATGTGTTTGGAAGCTGGAACATTTAAAAAATTTTGCAGTTTCCCCACGAAATACTTAAAATGTGCATTGAAACTAGGTTCGGTTGTCTATGGCCACGGATTACAAGAACGAAATGAATTGTAACTCGAAAAAGTTAGCTTAACTTTTTTCAAGTTTCGTCATTGTGTCCCAGAAAAATCGCCGTAACATAATACTATTTCCTTTTCTGTCCAAGAAATAATTAGACATCTACCTCGTTTCTTCGTATCAGACGGACCGGTCACGTAATAAGAAAAGTACGTCCTCGTGATTTGAACAATACCGTGACAGTGACCCTTTAAACACGCTCAATTTGATCCTCACTACACTATATCCATGTCGAACGGATTGAAATCAGTTATGGAAACACAAGCAATTTATAAGAAGATGGGAAAGTTTTATAAACAGCTTTTGCTTATTTGATGGTGGTGGAAAACGATAAAATTGTGGTGGAGACGGTGGAATTAATGCAACAACAGAACTGGGGGTGTATGTATCAATTCGCGCGGTTAAGCGACTGAAATAATAGTTTGTTTGCTCTTAATTATAAATGCCTGTGTGATAATTTGCGATTATCTTCCATCGCCTTTTAAGTGCGGGGACCAAGTCTTGGCCAAATTCGGTGTGAACTTACTTTGCTAAGTAGTTTGCGATGCCTAATAGGATTTTCCACTCAGGCCCCTCGGCGGCTCCATGTCCTGAATGGCAACGATCTTCTTCGGGTCTTGCTTTCAGTTTGCATTTCAGTTGCTTGAATCAAACATTTTTGGCTAAATTAAAAACAGTAATATGAATGATATATGAAATAAATCGTACATGAACCGCGGAAATTAACTCAAATGAAGGATGATCCTCGCAGTTGTAAGCGCAATTTATGCAATTGCGAAAGAAACCTGAAAAAATTCTGGACGTTAACGGGATTTGAGCCCGTGACCTCGCGATACCGGTGCGATGCTCTAACCAACTGAGCTATGAAGCCACTGACGTTGGGAGCAGGTCGATTATGGGTTCATATGTTCCCGTGAAAGAAATGAATGTAAAAAAACCTATAGTAAGCTTCCTCAAATTAGTATGACTGCGGTATTACTTTCAGTAACCACCGCCCGGTTGGTTCAGTTGGTAGAGCATCGGACCGAGCGGAGAGTCTCGGGTTCAAACCCCAGACTGAAACACAAACCAGGGTCTTAAAATAACTGGTAATTATAAGGTCATGCTGGCTATGAGATCAACATATGCTTCAGTTCAGAGGATCACGTCATTGGGCAGTGGCGCTAAGCCGTTGGCCTTGTCAAAAAACGCATACTGCAGGGATTTGGACAAGTTCACGTACACGGCTGGTGTGAGAAGGGCTTTTGTTGGTGGTTACGTCGCCTAATGATGAAGAAGTAGCGTCTTCTAAGAAACATACTAAATTCAAGACTTCAGCTCCCAAACCATACCCTATTTCAGACCAAATTGGTCAAAATCGATACCCTATTTAGGACCAAAACGGCTAAAAACCATGCCCTTTGGGACCGCACATACTTATCTCGCCCATATAAGGGAGTACAACCTACCCTCCCCCAAATTCCCCCACCCCCCACCCCCTCGGGGGTTTGGTGCTTTTTTGTTTTTGCTGTCATTTTAATTTGCTGTGGTATTTTGCTGTTCTTGTTGCCGTCGACATTAGTATTTGCAGTTGCCTGTTACTTTTGTACGGGTAATTTTTAATGCGAAATTTACCTACATATTTTACTATTTTCAGGCCATTGCACCATAGTATTGCACCTCAAATTAGTATTCTTTATATAAAATGTTACCTCCTTATTAGTATTCTTTTTATAAAGAATACTAATGAAGGTATTGTTTCATGTTCTTTTATATTGATTAACATGATTAATTAATTTATCTTACCTTTTTATCTGCCTTAATTAGTGATTACCAATGTATATTCTGTAAATAACCGCCCTTCACTCGGTAACTGCACTGTGGTAGTGGCCAACTCGAAAGCTCTGCTCCTTTGGCCACTACGCACTATTCCAAATTAATGCCTAATGTGCATGTAAGCTAGCTTTGTTTCCATTAAATTACTTCTTATTCTTGTACGCTAATATTATGTTTGAATAAGTGTGAATAAAGTGAAACTGTTGTAAGGCTAATGAATTATCAATGAGCACCTACAGTGTCATGCCACAATGTTAGATCAGTAGAGTGACCAACTGAATGCTAGAAACATCTGCGCGGGCTTTTATAGATGACTAAATCGTTCAAGTCTTAAGTCAGTGATCTTGTAAAACAAGTGCCCTCAGGAAAATTGAGCATACAGTGTTCACGCAAACGAGCTTCTGTATCCAAACCGATCAGTGCAACACAAATGTTTCCAATCCATAAGGCGCCAGCCATCAACGCCCGACAAAACATTCTCTCTATGGCATGGAGGTCTTCTCCCGCATTTCTGAAACTGTTGGCACAAACCACTCCCGAGAGTAAGGCATTCATCATAACCAGCGCAACACCAGCAGAGAAATCAGAAAGAAAGCGAAACCAAGACACAAACACCATGAAGATTAGGATCAAAACATTTATGAAGGCCAGGATCCAAGTTTTCCTGATGGTGAATTTGTCCTCCACTCCACACCAGGACAGATACAGAAGGAATGGCCGCCCAGTGAAATCGCCGATTCCGGATGCCAACACGTAGAACAAGTACTGGTTTCTTGGAGTTATTGAAATGTCGTTGAATGCAATTGTCGTGACCACAGCATTCACAAGTAGCATTTTGCTAATTATACTTGTAAGTAATGCAATGAACCCTACTATCGACTTCCATACCAGCGTTAACATATCCTTTGGGGAAAGCGTTAATTTAGGCGTGTCAAAAGTGTTGGAAGATTCAACTGGGCTGTAAGGAACTTCTTTGTAGGTAGTTGGATGCGCATGGTTTCTGTTGCTTTCGTTCCGTGCTATTGCAATGTAGGAAAGTGGAACTAGAATCCACAGCGTTGTTAGAAGAAGAAGAGACACTTGTGGAGACAAACCAGCCACCATAGTAAGACCTGTAAAACCAAGAACAACCAGATATTATCATACATATGCTGCATGATGGGATATGTTTAACTGTGGACATACGCTATCTTAGATATGAAACATTAAAACAATGCAAATAGCCAGTGGGACTATGTTTGATTTATTTAGAAATATCGATCACTGAGTGCTCCATCAATTACCGTTCTCAGAGTGATGACTTGCAGCTTAGCTAAGGTCCAATTCGTGGCAGTAAAACGTGCGTATTTCGACCGCTGTGTAGTTAATTTGTTGTTTTGTATGCGCAGATTTTTGTGATTTGTGATTTACTGCTGACAATGCTGAAAGTTTGACGTCTTTTAAGACTTTAGAAAGTCTTCTTTATATTTCCAATACATTTCAGGATCATGCCAATCACCTTGAAGGTGTCTTGCTTATTTTCTAGATTACAGCAACGTTGTACCTAGCCTAACATCTGCACCTCTATATTTTCAAGTCAGTCTCAGTTTTATTTTCGTTCATCATTTCAGATTACATGCTGCTTGCAAATAAGGCAATAAGGAAAGGGCGTGAACGAATACAAGTTATTACGCTTAAAGCTGAATTCTACAGCCAGCTTTGACTCAAGCAGCCCACGCCATTCTCTATTCTCACATCAATGTTTATAATTGCCGGTTGGCACCCATTTATAGCAGGTAGAGAATATTCTCAATTTATTTTGTGGATAATTAGGGAGTGACATGTTTTTTCCTGTTGATCACCTGAATTACTTTATTCACCCAGGCGTGATTTTAATTTATAACCATTTTTCACACGATATTGCTTTGTAAATAATTATTATATAAACATCAATGAAATACCAAGTGAGCTTTTGAGAGAAAGCATCATATCTTCACACGTGAAAATAGCATGTTATCTCCACACGTGAAAAGATCACCGTTGCTATGGTTACCTTAAAAGTCGCGCCTTTTGCAGCGAAATTGAAATGATTTGGTATTTCATTGGTGTTCATATAATAAATAAAACATTACATGACCGCCTGGAGATACGAAATCTCCCTTCGAGTAAAATATTTCTCAGACACGAGAAGAGAAATTTCGTACCTCCCAGCGCCCATATAATATCCTCTATTTCATATAGAGATATCAAAGACCTGGGGAGTAGGTTATGAAGGACTCTAACCGCCAGAGCTGTATCCTTGGAGCAATGCCACCACATAATCAAAGACCTTGTTAA